>JZKD02S1038075.1:39590-88373 GCA_000966675.3 Picea glauca | reverse complement strand
GGGGTATTAAGCCTGGGAATAATAATATTTAATATTATTCCAAAAAGAACAGGTGCATTTTATGTTTTACTTTTATCCTAAGTTCCTGGCAAAGGAAAGCATGCAAAGGGGGATGCATGCTGATGGAACGCATGCAGTTCCAAGGTTGACAAGTGTCCACCCTGATGCATGCAAATAAAATAGCCGAGATGAGCCATGGGAGCGCTCGTGGTCTCTGTCTTCCATTCCACCCGACTACCTAAGCGGGGAGGAAGAACTGAATAGGACAACTGACCCAACCATTGCAAGGATACCTCATGCATTCCTGAGAGTCGAGAATCCCATGTTGTCTTGATAGTCCATGCACATCCTCTGTCCGATTGATCTAACCTATGCGTGGAGGCTCTGTTCCGAAGCCGTGACCCTAAACCATTCCACCATTGTTGAACCAGTTGGAAAGCCTGTGTTTGGTTCTTTAAATCAATGTACACCTCTATTCTATGAGATGAGAAGCCTGTGTTTGTTTCTGAAGAGTCGATTTCACCTCCGTTCTGAGCCGTGGAGTCTGTGTTGACCCCTGCAGGAATTACTCATCATGCATTCCCGTGAACCATCATTGTGAGGCCTCGATCCATTGTTGAACCTATTTGAGAGGTTGTGTTTGTATTTCCAGTTGGCTATGGTGACCACGCAGAGCTGGACTGCGCATGGCTTGATGTCCAACACAACTTGTGATTGAGCCTGAGTGTGATCTCTCTCTATGTGAGGGAGGTGGATGTTGTTGGAAGAGGCTTCTTCGAGAGAGTGTCCATCACCAGCTTCAGGCTCTGAGACTTCCTGATCCGGCCTATTGCCGAGACCCAGAGAGGTAGGTTAGCGCTGATGGACTGTTCTTGTGAAGGTGTATACTCCCGGGCGGAACAAGCATGTGGGGAATGAGAGTCTGGTAGTAGTGGGCATAAGATGGCATCCTGGGAAGAATCCTTCCATATTTTATGTGTCGTTTTCCCTGTAACCTCAGCCTAACCTAGGATTCCTTGTCTCGGGGTGGAGCTTAGTCCCAGCTCGGGGGTGACCCACTGCTGAGCTGATGAGCAGTGTGGTCTAAGGTTGGGAGGTTCGTGGAAGGCCTGCACTTGGTTGGTGGATTCTACCACTGTTAAAAGATAAGTATTTGATTATGTTTTAATCATGTTTTTGCATGACTCTACTATTTATGTTATCATGATTTCTGTTGTGTATATGAATTAGTATGAAATGATATTGATGGTTAATTATGGCAGTAACTCATATGAATACTCTGTGTAGAATGTGTTTATTTGTTTAAATGCATGTGGATTATATAATACCTGTATGAGTTATGTACCATGTGGTGTTAAAGTTTCCTTTTAAGAGTGATTAAGCCATGGTAGATGAAAGGGTGCGCTACATGCATTCTACCAATTCCTATGATTTTATAGCACAATATTATTAATAATTCTTACCATATTCTTATTGGTTGATTTTGCAACACCATTCCCTTATGGGTAGTAGTTATCAGAGTATCTCAATATAATCCCTTTGTCCAAAGAAAATTCAGTTAGAAGAGTAGAATAAAAATAGGTAGAATTATAAAAAACAAGAATAGAAGGTATCCCAAACCATGTTATTATGTGTTGCTCCATGAACTAGATCACAACTTTCTCATTAATATGGGTAAGGGGAATAGATTCTGACCATATTTTGAAATAATTTGTTGCAGTCAATATGTACTTGTGTTGTTTAGATGATATTGGATTTATATCTCCTACTACATCTATTCCCCATTTCTCAAGAGGTGTTGAGATGGTTATGTGTTGCAATGGAATGGATGCCCTTTTCTCTTTCCCAACACTTAGTTAACAAACTTTTCATATTCTTACATGTGCATGTGCATCCCTAAACAAAGTTGGCCAACAATATATCTCCCTCAGGATCTTATGGGAAGTGGTTTTCCCTAAAAAATATCCACCTACTAGACCATTATGAAGTTCTTTCAATACCTTTTCTACATCTTCCTTTTTGAGAAACTTAAGTAATACCCCACCATAATTCATATGGAATAACACATAATTAATAAGACGATACTAGGAAGATTTTAATCTAAGGGATATTCTCTACCTAGGTTTTATATGTTTAGGACATGTACCATGATGGAGGAAGTAAGATAAATATACATACCAAGAGTCTTGACTTGGTGGGATGTACAACATCTCACTACACCATGAAGGAAGTACATTGTCCCAACCTGAATTTTTTGATTCTAATAGGTCTTGGGATTCTATGGCTAGTTTACAAAAACCTTCACCCCTAAATATCTTTGCTTGTTTGATGTCTAGATAGAATTCTTGGATAACATTCATCCAATTCCCTCTTCTTTCTCCCATTTTCTATTGTGTGAATAGTGACCTTATTGCAGGGTGAGGAACTATATCTTTCATATGTTTCTTCAGGATATAGGATCTAAAACTTTTCACTACCTTGTAGAAAACATATTCTTATTTGTCTATAGTAGGGTATTTAATCTTTATCCCCTGTAGGTTAGTCCTCATACATGATATAGGGACCTCATTGTTTTCATTATCCTTTTGTGTCATGACCATTGCTAGAAACTGGCCAGAAACAAAGGTAGATAGAAAGAAATATTTGTTGAAATCAGGCTTGCGAGATACATGTTCTTGGTAGATAAAAACCTTAATATTGTGAAAGGATTTCTTTTATTCTTTATTCCACATGAACTCTACATATTTACGTATCATTTTTTGCAATGGCTTGATCGTTTTTGAAAATTTGGGAGTAAATTTCCTTACAAAATTAATCTTCCCAAAGAAAGATTGCATGGATATTTTGTTGTGAGGGGGTGCGAGTTGAAAAATATCCTTGAAATACTCAAGATCAATATTGATTCCATCCTTAGAAATAATATTTCTTGGTATCTTACCCTCATCTACACTGAAGATGGTATTTTTTGGTTTTAAAGATATTCCATACTTTCTACACCTTTCAAAAATCTGAGTTAGATGGGAAATATGATCTGACCTATTCTTGGAATAGACTGTGACATCATCTAGGTAGACCACTACATGTATGTTTATCAATCCTATGAAGGCTACATCCATGGACCTTTGTAAAATACCTCGTACATTTATCAAATTGAATGACATGCATTTATAGGAAAATGTTCCCCACTTAGTCTGAAAAGTTGTTTTCAATCTATCCTCTTCTAAGACTAAAACTTGGTTATATCCTAAAAACCCAATACCAAATACTAAATGTTATGGACCAAATAACTAAATAAAATAAAGAGGACCAAATTTAGTGATGTCACACCTAATCAAGTAAAAGAGTGAATTAATAAGAAGTCTCTTTGCATGAGAAAACTCCTTTTACAAGATATCAAATGAAAAATATATGATTATCCTTCAAATCAATTTCCTTGATGTATATATAGGAGACAAAGAGGGATATAAAGCAACAATATGTTGACATAATTATAAATAATTTAATGATAATGAATGAGGGTTACAAATAGTTTCCTACCATAAAGATCTTAACTTACTCTATAGATACAACATTCAAATTTTCATACTATGGATATGTCAAAGACACACACTTCCAATCTTGCAAATGTCTCCTCTAGGTCATCCTTTTGAATGATACAATATCCATACACTATGAATAGTGTTTGGAACTTCTTTCTTTCCATCATTTTTTAGATCCTACAATATTCCATGGAAACCCCATACAAAACTTATCTAATACCAATATGATATATAAACTATAGTCTATCATGGGTATTACATTTGACTCTTTTTTACAAGACATCTTAAATTCGACTACAAAATACCATGAGATTATACTCATTTATACAATGTTTTCTTATGATCAAAATGTAATATTACAAGTATATTAGTCAAAATATTGAAATGAACTGAGAATATAAGAGAGAACGTATATTAGTAAAATGAGCACACCAACACAAGGAATGACAATATGTACTATGGGAAACCTGATTTGGGAAAAACCAACAAGAAAATGAGCAATGCACCTTGTTGTTTACAAAGAAGCATGGACTCACTATGGAGTTAGAATAGTTACTATCACTTGTGAAAAAATTCTATAAGGTCTTTTTCTACCTTTGTTCTACTCAAATATAACAATCATTTTCTCTAGTCATCTTCTTTTGCTACGGTACAAAACCCATTATACCCAAACTTAAAAAGGGATTACTTAATTTGTGAATTTTTCATTTATGATGAAATTTTATTTTATTTTTGAATGCTCTATTTTCTAATTTTTTCTCGATGTTTCATTTCCAAATATTTGCTAATTTGTATGTGTGAATGTTTCATTTGATAATATTTGTCAATATTCCATTATTTCATATATATTTTTTTCAATATTTCTTGCATGTACTAACATTCTTCTTGAATTTATGCTAGAGTGGTGATTGGGGAAAAGGCTCTGAGTGTGGAAAAGGTGTTGATTGGAGAAAAGGCCCCGTTCCTAGCACTGCATCGACCGAAAATGATGAATATATAAGAGATGAAGAGATATTTGATTCTAGAGACCCCTTGCAGAAAATAGAATTGTCCCTAAGAAAGGCCAATAGAGAATTTTGAGATTTGGTTGTTGTTGGGCAGGAAACTGCTGAGGATTTCCAAAGGATAGTTGAATTATGCATTAATATAGCAAATTTTGGGGTAAGTCATGCCATCTAACAATATCAATTTTTGGTATTAAATTTTGTAATTGGATATATGCAATTAACACATATTTCTCATTGTAGAATTTTGTGAGATCGATGAGAGGGGAAGGGGATGGTCCTGGTGGCAGTAGAAGGACTGCAACAGTGAAACTGCATGGCCACGTAGCCACTAGGATATTTTCCACCCCAAGTGTGTCGCCTGAGATCGATTCGATACTTTCTAGGGGTGATTCCATGCCCCCACAACACACACCAGATCGTGCAGGTGGTGTACATGATCACACATCTGATCACTCTTCTGTTGATTGTTACCATGGTGCTACATGTATCCAAAGCATAGAAACAACCATGGTATCATTTTTGGTCGACCAAGACATGGTTCCTCTAAAAATAGTACAACTACCAGGTATTTAATATATGTCTTTATAGAGATTTTTGTTATATAATTGTTTAAACAATCACATATCAGTGAGATTTAAATTACTAATGATGACGATGTTTTATAGGAAACAATGTGTTCTACAATAGTTTGCATGACTATAAATTAGAACTTTTTGGGCCAACCATTCGACTACGATGGAATCAACAAAATTCCAAACTGAAAAGACTTCTTATCTCCAGACTGTTTGGCGAGTTTGGTGACTCATTCAATACACCAAAAGTCATAAAAAGGAACAAAAATCATTTGAAACATGTTAGAGAGGTGTATAGGAATAAGTTAGTACAGGACCCCAAGTGCAAAATCCCTTTGGTTGTCCCCGAGAGGGAGTGGAAATAAATTATTCTCGATGCAAGAGAATTAGCGATGAAAGCACAAAGGAAGAAACCACCTGGCCCTGGAAGGTAAGAGGTGTTTTCAATTTACTATGATGGTCTTTTGTTTACTTTATGAGGAAAACAATCAATATCTAACATATTTCAAAATATTGCATAGACTCCAAGACACTTCCAAGGAAAAAAAGGAAAGACAAGACAAACACGCCCAACATAAACTAGGCTAAGGTGGTTACGGGATTTTGAAGGCATGGGTTGTAAGTGCCTACAAATTTTACTTTTTTTTATCATCGTCACAAAATATGTAATTCATTGCAGCTAGTGACTAATGATTTTGATATTTCTCAATGTAGGGGGATTTGTTCAACGAAAAAGCCACAAAAGAATATATAAAGGTCGGGTTCACGCAAGGTTTTGATAGTGTGGTGGTGCGACAAAGAATCTTGGGGAAATTTCCATATGTCTCTCTGGAGGACATGGTAAATAAAATGAAATTAAAAACTTGTCGATTAGTTTTTACTCATTGATTACTTGTAATGTAAAATATATTTTTTATTCATTTAAAATGTAAAATAATGCGTGTCTTTTCCACATTCACAAGAGAGTAACAATGCTACCAATGCTCTTGATGTACCCAATGAACCACATCCTAACCCCCATATTGATTCAAGCATTGTTGTTGAAGGACCATTACATAATGGTATGTGCGTATTTTTAATGTTTTTCCATTTTTCAATGAGTATTAATATTTAGGGTATATTCTGTACTAAATACTTATATTATTTCATATGGCAGAGCATGTAGATGTCAATCGAAAGAAGATATCAACAAGTGCAGAAACAACAATGCAGCCACTAGCTACTGTTTCTATTGCACCAACTAATCCAGGTATAAAACATTATAATTAAATATGTATTAATTAAATTGCCCTAGGAACAATGAATAACAATATCACTTGATTTTTTTGTTGTTGTTGCAGCAGTGAATGCCTATGCGCATCCTCAACCTCCATGCCAAAATACTATAAGTTCATCATGGCGTGAGGTGTTGAGTACTGATGATGAAACACTTCAAGAAGGCCCAATAATTGTGGGGGGTCAGTTAAATGATGATGACAACGACTTAATTTGTGCTTTCATGGATACCAAGAAGAAGAAGAAGAAGAAAAACAAATGATTAGACATTTTATTATTAATATAAATCCAATATATTTCTGGTCCAATGTAATGTATTTTGTTTTCCTAAATATCATGATTGTTATTTTCTTTCATGTTTTTTGTTTTAGCACATGGTGATGATTGTTTTTTGCTTACATTTAATGTTACTGTCACTTCTAATTATAGTTTTAAAATATAGATAGATTGGGTATGGGGAAATGAGAGTGATGTGAGAGGGGTGGAGGGGCCAAAAGAGCTTCCACCTTCACGTGGTTGGTCATGTTCAGTAGAGAATAATTTATTCTTGAAACGAAGAGAAGTTCATTCAAGTATTCATCTTTAGTCATTAATTTGTAGAGGTTGCTACATGTTTAATTACTATTTTGAAATATAATTAGGTCATGTGATGAATCACAGGATGGAGAGGAGCAACATTGGAGGCACCCCATCACTCAAAGGTATGGATCTTGTTAAGGATTGGTTTAAGGTGATTTTTGGTTGATTTATGACTATCATGATATTTCGTAATGAATGTGGACATCAATGATTTATTTTAGGAAATTTGAATTTAAGAAGACAAAGCTATGTTGAATCCACGAGTGTTAAGGATAGTGGTAAGATATAGATTCACTCTGACACAATCCCCCATTCTTGGATGTGTGGGTTTGTTCTTTTGGTCACTTGTTTATTAAATATTTCCTTGAGCTAATGATATAGTTGAACCTGTGACAATGACACAATTGTAATTATGTTCCCTATAGTTAAGTGCAACTTATAATCATTTATCATAAATAAGGAAATGATGTTTTTCTTAAATTTGGATTTGAGTCCTAGTTGATTCCATAATTTAGATTTATGTGTTGTGTGGTGATTAATTGTAGCAATGGGAATAACTTATTATCATACAACTGAGTTTAGTAATGAGGTGTGTATTGGGAAGAACTTCCTCAGGACTATCTACCATTTGACTGTCCTATGCTATTTTGCAACCCCAACCTACCTAACGTTGACCTATTTTCATACTATCTCACCCTAGGATATCTTCCCTTTCACAAGATAGAAAATCTAGGTATTCATTGACTTGTTGAGGCAATTTACTTAGCCTAATCCCATCATGGGATTGTAAAACTACTCATTTGTGATCAATTATAAAGACACCCACACACGGTTTCATGATATAGAATCCTATTACTGAGTGATGAATAGTTTACAACCCTATAAATTATTAGATATGTGGACACACACCCTACATTAGAGATAAGAAAGAAAAATGATCGTGGACAAGGTTGGCACTAGAACTAAAAAAAAGAGAACAATAGTGAACAAAATAGAACAGGGAAAACATGGGATATCTCCTTAACCCCATCTCATCGAATATTTCTTTGGTAAATGAGAAACCATGTGGTTTCTCATTTACCAAATAAATATTCGATGAGATGGGGTTAAGGAGATAGTATTGATGGTATTTTTCATACTATGTGTACTATTTTATCCCTTAGCAAGTCTATATGATAGTGGCACAAAATAAATTTCATTCTACTTTGTAATTATAGGGGTTTCTCTTCTAGTCTCTCTTCATGTCCTAATTTTCTTCCTTTCTTTCTTAGTTTAGTAGAGTAAAAAATATTTTCTTGTTATTTTCCAATAACACACCAATTTGCTAGTAGTAATTGATAATTGTATTATGATCATTGATTTATAAAAAATCATGTTTCTTTAAAAGAGACAATGGATGCATTTGTGACAAATAAGAAAAAGGATATGGAAGGAGAATAAGAAAAAGAAGGTGGTCAAGGGCAATGCAGTCTGGGAAGAGGAAGATGAAGGAATATAATAAGGTGGAGGTAATGGAATAACAAGGGAGTGTTTGGTAAAGTGTCAACATAATTCGAGATAGGGAGAGGTCTTGGTCACCACTTAATTATTTTAAGAAGACTTGGAAGCACAAATTGGAAATCTTGCTCGTGAACAAGGAAGAATTGAGGAGACCAAACAAAATTTTGGATTTCCCATTTCCTATAGATGAGTGGCATGTAATTAATGATCCACCATACTTACACCTACCAAAAAGAGGAGGTTTTCCAATAAAATGCACAAGGGTAGCAGACCAAACAATATATGAAACATAATGAAAGCACCAAGTAGAACGAGATGAGGAAGATGAAGGAGAACAACAAGGATGTATATTAGGATTGAAATCTGTATCACCTCTGTCTCCATACAAATCATGAAATTGGTCCATATTTTATGTTGCCTCATTTCTTTCTCCATATGACTTAGATGTTGACCATATTTTTGTTCCTATCAAAATATGACAAACGAACAAATTAGATATCAATGATTTAGTTCTAATTAGGAAATCTATAATCAATTATCATATTCAATATACTTAAAAATGTTGCAATTAGTGCTTGTATTCCTTTATTCCGACTATTATGAGTGGCATGCCTCTTTTCTAGCCTTTCCTTTGAGCCCTTATCAATCTAGTGATAAACACTTTCCCTTCCTTTGTTCTTTGGATGTCCCTCATAACAATATCATATTATATCATAGTACCATAAGTACCAATACATGATCCACATGCTAGTGTGGTGATTAATTGTAGCAATGGGAAGAAATTCTTATCATTCAATTGAGTTCAGTAATGAGGTGTGTATTGGAAAGAACTTCCTCAGGATTGTCTACCATTTGACTATCCTAAGCTATTTTTCCAGCCCCAACCTACCTAACATTGACCTATTTTCATACTAGCTCGCCCTAGGATATCTCCCCTTTCATGAGCTAGCAAATCTAGGTATTCATTGACTTGTTGAGCCCATTTGCTTGACAATGGATTCATTCATTGGTGTTAATACACTCACTCACTTAAAATATTATATGGATGCATTTTAGTCAAACTTCTAAATCCCTTCATTGGTTTAAATCCTTTGATTGGTGTTATGGTAGCACCCAACGAACTTTATATACATTTGTTAGGTGGACACCATTGGCACAATGTTGATCAAAATACCCAACAATACAGAGCTGTAAAATATGTAGGAAATGGCCATATCTACGATTACAACTTGTCAAATTTTCCACATTCCTTCCGTACAATGATAACCTACCTAGGAGTAACAACAATACCCCAAAGCACCCTTCAGTTAACATGAAAAGTTTGAAAATGACTTGTGAATAAAGATTAGTTAATTAGTAGATGTTTTTCTATGAGTTTGAATGGATGCTCATGGATGCATTGTGTTACATGTTGCTGGTGTGGTATGTTTTCATATTCACCCTGATATAATTTTCAAAAATTACAAGTATGCTTACTAAATTCTACTCTTATTATCTTGAAAGAAAAGCTTCAATAAACCAACATTTTGTTCATGTTTTTGGTAATTAGAAATCTTTTTAAATTACTCTCAAACTCAAATCCTTGTTTGTGAGGACTAAAATCAAATATCATGAAAATGTACTACATCTTAACTAATTTTGGAAGTTGGACAGTCCAAAGAGTTAGAAATTTTGCATCTTATTCATGTTTTTGGTGCTTAGAAATCTTTTAAAATTTCAGATTAGTTTTAATCATGGGGAAGAAACAAATAGCATTAATATGTAAGTTTTGTGCTCCATGACGGATCCAATACTGTTATGGGCATTATTCACAACTACATTTTTTCTTCTTTTTGTTATTTAAAGTATTTGTGAGTTTCTATTTGAATTGGTTCAATTTTTATATGTTTACCTTTCAGAATGTCCAATGGTGCTTATCTCTTCTTCTTTTGGCAAGACCCATGCTCAAAACGCTACAATTTTTCTAAAACCTTAGGTCTCAAAACCCTATAATTTGTCTAAAACCTTAGGCCTCAATTGTAGATAGATGAATTTGTTTTGGAAAATCTAAGAAAAATTCATGTATTCAGAAGTAGAGGGGAGTAGCAAGAATATCTAGATCGAGTGAGTGAAGGAGTATAATATTGCGGTTGTTTTGGGACCATTAGGACCTTGGAGGATAGATCCATGGTGGAAATTCCTAATGCATATGCACTATGTGATAACTCTCACTAATACATGCATGATGGAAAATATTAGTTGTGTGAGTTGTACTAGAAAACAAAACTGTGTATGTGCATTATTGACATGTGTGAAAAGAGAAGGATTAGGGTGCTCATTGTTAATATATGATAGTGAATATATATATTTTCTATGTATATGTCATTTATAAAGGGACAAAATCTATGCAAACCAATATTTAGAGATCATGGAGAAGTGATTGAATATATTGGTGTGCACACAAATAAGAGTGGTAATTCTATATTAGATCCATTGTGTTAACTATTCTGAATTTTCTTGTGAGTGTAGATTTGATAGGATTGACCATGATCTATTTTTCAATAAGTTGTAGATCAATTATAGAACGATGGAACCTATAAATGTTATTACTTTGCAAGAATAAGATTTATATTCTACTCATGCCTTGGTATACTCTATAGGACTTGATCAAATTTAGTTCCATTCTAGTGGCTCTACAATAAAGATTAAAAACATTCTTCAAATATTTTGCCTCCCTAGGTGAACCAACACTAAAGAGGTGGATATTGTCGACATAAAGGATATGGATTAAGGACAAGCAATCTTCTAATTAAAACAACAAAGGATGAGAAGGGTAGGAACCCTTCAATCTAGTTCTTGAATGGACAATTAAAGCCTGTGTAATTCAATATAAGCCTTAACTACAACCAACTTACTCTGCCATAAGAATTTTGGCTGACCAATCTTAATTATCTAGGTATTTTTTATGTCAATACAATACATGACTTATTTTGCTACCCTGACAAAATTACTCTCATATTTGCAAGTTCACATAACTTTGAGTTTATTTATTCCATTTGTCTTGGGAATTTTCCAAATTATATTTCTGTATTGTTTCCCTTTGGAATGATTTTGAAAGAATGTGTGTTCATCACCTCTAGATAGTCATACTTATTTGTTCTGCTTTTCTATATTGTTTCCCAAGTACATAATGAAAGTATGCTTTTGTAGCTTGCTAGTCTGGGCTTATTCCTCTTTGAATGGAATATTTTTATTTCTTTTTAAAACCCCAACATTAGTCTCTCTAGTGACTAACATGTTCATTGCTTATATATCCAATTGGTTGCAAATTATGTAACTTGGTCACTCTAGCAACTACTTGTTTTTCCTTCGTTTGACCTTTTTATCTTTAGGTTTGGTCGCTCTAGCGACTAATCTTCATCATTATACTGACTCAACATGGTTTATTGACTAAGTTTGCCAAGGTTGTCTTGGTCGCTCTTGCCACTAATATTAGTCATTAGACCGACTAACATTCGTCGCTAGCCAACTAATTATGTTTGCTAGAGTGACCAAGGTTATGTTTTCCTTAGAGATGCCAACAAGGTTTGTGACTATAAATGGTCGCTAGACCAACTAATATTGGTCGTTTGACCGACGAATGATAACTTTTCCCTAATATGAATAGGATTATTTTCCCGATCGCTAGACTGACTCAATCCATGTGTGGCCACTAGACCGACGAATTGATTCTGACGAGAAAAACAAATTATCTTGGTCGCTAGAAAGATCCTATTCCGACGAAACTTCGTCTCTACTTCATCGCAAAAACGTTCAAATTTAATAGTGCGAGATGATATGCATTGGCACTTGGATGTTTTGAGGTTTTGGAGGCTTTGAACATGAAAGAGGACATTTGGATGCTTGAAATGTGCCTTTGGTAAGCCTTACTACCCTCCTACATCACTAACAACCTTCTCCTAGTGCTAAAACATCCCCTAAAAGGGTGACGTCCATGTCAATTAGGGTTTTCTTTGTGAAAAAGTCAAATTTTAAATGAATTGTTTAATATTACTTTGTTAAAGGGGGAAACATTAGGGTTTTTGACCCCTAGTATTGTGGTTTACCCCTTAATATGTGGAAAAGTCACCTTGGTGACATTTTGTATAAATAAGAGATCATAATATCTCATTTGAACATAACTCTCCCTCTTGTGAGAAGACTTGGACTAAACTTTTCACTACACTTGGCCTTTTTGTCTCTTGTTCACTTTTTTATGGATATCTTTGGTGAATGATTGATGGAGAAGTGAGGTGCTAGCCTTGGATGGATTGTTTCTAGATTTTATGGTGGATTGTCTTAGCATCTTCTTGATTTTGTACGGTTTTTACTATTATGATATCAATTGTTTCAATTCAAGGATTGTTGTGCTAGGATATAGGTGGAAATTAAGAGAATTTACACCCCCACTCTATTATTCATCATTTATTTCTTGAAGTTTATTGGTTTTACAAGGGTTTGTTTGAGGGAGTAAGAGGATTTACACCCCTCATCTTTAAACCTTAACTAGAGGTTCTTGCCTTGGGGAGTAAGAGGATTTACACCCCCAAGGAGGTATCATATCTAGTTCATTTTTTTGACTACATTAACCCAACATTTAAAGTCACTAGTCATAATTTCATTGCATTGGAGATACACAATCATTGCCTTGGAAAATCTGAAAACTCGTCCTTTGAAAAATATCTTTCTTGGAGTTAGTTTTCTACCTTGAAAGGACTCTCCCTCTACTAGGGAATCCCATTTCTCCCCTTATATATCTTGTTGTTACAAACACTAACCTATAGCCATTAGGTCTGATCTATCCTATATAAACAACTAACCCTAACTCCTAAACTAACCATAGACTAACTCTTAAATTTGGCTTACTAACTCTACTAACTAGGGCGCACTTTTTCAACTAGTTGTTGGAATATTTTGATGGTATAATTTGTTGATGTAAGTGACTAAATGCTACAGACATAAGGCTGCAATTTTATTTAGAAAATACATGTTATAACAACTTTCTTTATTTAGCCTCAAAGTGTCATATTTAATTCATAATTGATTTCCTAATTCATTGATAATATCATTGGTTAATCTTATGATTTTACATGTTGATTTAGGTGTCTTATTTGCCGATATAAATTGTCATCTACTACTGTAAATTAGGGACACAAATATTAACTTGGTGATCCATACAAACATATATCATTGCAATGTGTCTGTCTTTTTTTCTCGAGCATGTACAATCATCCAAAGAAGTACTACACCTATGCGGAAATACGTTTTGGGTTTACAAGGAATCTCTTTCCACTTCTCATTCTACTTAGACTTGAATTCTAGGGGTTCCACTTTCATCTCCATCCATCTACATCCCATTCCCCCTAAGGTCACCAAGATCGCCTCCCTAGAGTGACCTAGTCACCCTTGAAGTGTGTGACCTACATTGAGGTGACATTGTGTGTAGGATTCCCTAGTTGTATCACTTGAGTTTTTGGTTGGTTCAATGTTTTTACAACCTACAACTTGTGCTATAACATGCCTGACACCTTGGTTTCTAGTTGGAATACCTCATGATTCTATAAAATCAACACTCCCTCTAAACGAGGGAGGTATTCCATCCTCAAAAATATGGATGTGTCTATGTAAATTATATACTACATTTGATACCACAACTTCACTCCAATCCTCCCGATTGGATGCTCCATCCGTCATCGAAGAAAATCACACTCTCTAGGCCTCATAACTAGCTGCATCCTCAATCACTGAAGAAAATCATGTTTTCTAGTCCTCCTGAATGGATACTCCCTCTATCACTGAGGAAAATCATGTTGTATTAAATGGGTCCTCCATGGAGTATACACTTCTCTTATAAGACTCCTACTTCAGAGCCTCTTGTCTAGCCTCCTCAACCCATGACACATTTTTGGAAGAATCCTCTCTTCCACTTGTACCTAAAGGTGTAATCCCTCTAGATGAGTGATTCTCCCCCTAATCTTGTTGAGACCCCTTGAAATAAAAATTACTTTGAACTATCCTGGGAGGTTGCTTCTCCTTACTAGATCCTAAAGGGTGTCTCCCTCTAAACTCTAGCTCCCTCTGAGTTGGTACCACTAGTGGAGCTACCTACTTCCTCTGAACATGTGATGTTGGTGGGGATACCTACCTCCCCACTGGTAGAGCTACCTGCTCCTCCTTATACTCTTCTTTGCTACTACTAGTCATAACTCCCATAGTCTCTCCCCTCAGCCTATATAGGTTTTCATCCCTAACTCCAAGAACCACTATTGATTTGAAGTTAGATCACCTGGGCACAAACAATAATTATCCATATCAAAACAATATATGGTATCCCTTCTTCTCAATATCTGATACTGAGAGAACACTCATCCTGAGTTATGGCACCCGTAACATATTTGAAACCTTAATCACTTCTCCTGAGTCTATCCTGATTGATATTGTACCATATCCTTGTACTGCATGCTTGGTTCCTATACCAAGATCCACACACAAGTCTAAGATAGTCTTAGTGAATATGTTGAATAACTATCGTGCCCCTGTCATATGGAAAGAATCTCCACTATCCACCAATCAAGTCCCACTACTAGAAAATGTACCTAAAATAGAGGAGAATAACAAGATATTCCTTTGAAACCTATATACAACCTCATCAACCTTTTCTGATGATTCCTACTTCCTTCTTCCCCTCCTCTTATAGTGTGGCAACTATGAAGCATAGTGACCATGGTCATGGCACTCAAAACATTTGATTTTACTAAGATCCTTCTTTTGTCTTGGTTTTGGAGATGCTTCTCTCTTGAGAGAATCCCTTCTACCAGGAGATCCTCTTCTTCTCTTCCTAGTGTGGGCTGCAAAGGCCTAGTTCTCATCATAACTATTTTTCACCACACCATCCAAATCATCCTTGGACACTAATGAGTTTCCTTCTAGATGCAATAATTACATAGTCTATCGATGTCTAGTAACTTGTCTCATGCATAGATCCTCTGAAAAAATGGTTCCCAATACCTAGGAATACCTCTCAATGCTACATTCACCAACTCAACATCCTCCATCTTATCACCTATGGCCATAAGTTGATATAGGATATATGTAATCTCCATAAGATAGTTCACAACTGTGTCCTCACTTGACATCTTGAAAACTTGAATCTAGTGCTTCAAATGAAACTTCATGTCTATATTCCCATTTTGTTATATAAGTACCAAAGCATCATACATTTTCCTAGTGGATTTGTTCTCAACAATGTGAGAAATCAAGTGTTCCTTTATGGATTTGAGCACCAACCTCTTGGCCTTCACTTCCTTCTTCTTGTGAGCTGTCAATTTTTGTGAATCGATAGGAGATGCAACCACACTCTAAAAAAAATTCTTGAGATAATTTTCTTCCAATAGAAGAAGCACCCTAGCCTTCCAAACCTAGAAGCTAGTTGATCCTTCCAACCTATCCTCAATTTTCAATTAGTTCGCCATGGTGACTTGCCAAGAACAAGAACAAAAATATTCTAGTGTTGTAGCCAAATGTGTCTCAAGTTTATCCCTATCTCTTCAAATCCTTGGCTTTGATACCTTGTTAATTTTCTCATGGAACTCTATGTGACTAATTTCACATCTGAAAATAACTTCTTAGTGATCTAACAATAAACCCTAGTTGTTATCACTGAACAATTTTACACTGAAATTATTGACTAAAAATATAGAAACAGAAAAAACAAGATCAGAGATGAATCATAAACACATATGAGACATAAAAATTATATTCTGTAACTCTTTCAAATTCAAAAATTTTGAGGGAAAAACCATCCCTCTCAACTACGTACAAAAAATCACCAAATCCGAGGAAAAAAACAGTCCTCTCTATAACCACAAAATAAAAAAACTTCCTGATACAAATCCCAACTTTCAAATCCGCTGCAAACCAAATGTACGTCCTATTGGTGTCACCTATAGTGCTACTAAAATCATATTATGTAGACCTAATCCTACCCAAAAACCTTGTACGAATGTACATGACTATTCTTACTAGAACCTACATGCATACATGATTGTTCCCACTGAAACCTGCATACATACATGATTTGTTGGCCCTCGACCAAGTTTTGAAGAACCTTGGTCCTGTTTGACCATTTTTGGGACTTCGACAGGCTAGTCGAAGACGCAGTTCCAGGCGAAGTGGAGATCGCAGGATATCACCCCCTTTTATGGGCTTTTTGGGTTTAGGGTTTATGTAATGGGTGTGGGATGTTGGCCCATGGGTTTACCCATGTTTAGGCCCCTTTTGTAAAGTATAAATAAGTAGTTTGGTGATGTAAGTAGGAGGTACTAAGTCAATTGTAACCCAGTGATCTAAGTGCAAATAGTTGTAAATGATTTGTGCATACTGTGTGTTGAGAACTTGCAGAGCTAAGTGCATGTAAGAAGGCTCTGTGTTGTGCCAAGCTAGGGGAAGGAGGATATGGCGAGGTGCATGCATATATCATGTCCTATGTAGAGTTGGTTTTGTGGATCTATGCATTGAAAGAACATAATAAAGAGAATACGAGTTGGTGGATGTAGCCCCACGTTGGGGGTGAACCACGTATATCCTGTGTTGTGATTACTTTGTGTCATTGATGTGATTTATGCTTAGTGATAAATATTTATGTATGTTAGATGCATATGATATAGTATCTTATTGCTTAATAACTTGGATGAATGTTATATCTCTTGATGCTATGTGCTAAATGGTCATATATGCTTAGATATTGTTGAATACTGCATTGTTATGTAATTAGGGTTTTACCTGCGACGTGAAAAAAGAGTTAAAGACTAATTAATGTTAACTGTTAAGTGATCTGTTAAGTATTTTGATCACAGGTCTGTGTCCCAGCTAGGTTGTAGACACTTGAGTCCTACAACCCCCCCTACCTCTACCTCAGGTGAGACTTCATCTGCTTCGCAGGTGTTTCCGAAAGGGATAGTAGTTAGAGTTTTGTTGGTATGTTGTTGAAGCATTGAACCCTGGGTCTGCCACTATGCCAAAAAATGGTTATGTTTCCGAGACTTGAAACTATGATTACTGGGAACTGAGGAAAAGAGAAATCTATGTGCGTAGATCTGTTGTTGTAGTACATAGTACTTTACTTGACTTGTGAAGCTTTGTGCCAAGAAGAGAAGTCTGATATGAAGAAAAGAGGTAAGATCATAAAACTTTGTGCTTTGATAAAGGTAAGATAAGTGGAAATTTGTGTTTCAAAAGATGGATCTAGGTATATTTGATATATTTCATCCTAGTTTGAAAACTAGGGAACAACTAGAAGAAAGAAGGTGTGATATGATTAGATCTGATAAAAATAGCGAAAGATATGTTATCCCTATGCATAGAAACAATTTTTGGACTAACAAGTGGATGTAGGATCCTAGAAAGAATTTGTTGTCGGTCCATCAATATGATTCGAGTGTGCAGTATAGGAATGATTGGGGATCATTTAAGAGAAAGAGAGGATTAACTCTTTGTTATAGTTGCAAAAGACGGAGACATCTTGCTAAGGAATTCCCTAGTAGAGGTCCTAGTTTCCTTTGTTGTAAGGCTACTGGACATGAAGTTTTAGATTTCCCTAGAATGATTTCTAAAGTTGAAAAGATGAACATAAGATAATAAAACCATGAGGAAGGTCAAGACACTAAGAATATTCTAAAGAACCAGAAAGAATCATAGGCTATATTATTGCAGATGAAATAAATATTGAATCATCACAGAGACATCAGTTTATCAGAGATTTTAAAAGAGAAAGAGTGCATAGAAACAAGAATAGGAGACTTTGACATAGACTATGTATTGGATGTAGAAAAACAGGTGAACATTATGACAGAAATTACTTGGGAAAGCTTAGGAAAGCCTCCTATGATTCCTTCATTGGGAGGAATAGGATTGTTTAAAGGAAAATTGATAACCCTATGTGGAAGACTTGCCCATGTACCTATGGTTGCTCAAGGAAAATCGATAGAAGAAGAATTCAAGGTAATTAAGTTCATTGAGAACAATGCTCTCTTTGCACTCTTGTTAGGAAGGACTTGGATCAAGAGAGATCGGACCCGAAGGAGAAAGGAAGAGGAATCTATAGAACAAAAAAAGAAAGAATTAAGGGATTTCATGACTAAGATAATAGTGTGCTTAATAGAATAACAAGAGGACAAGTCGAAGAAACTGAGGGCCAGATAATTAGCTGTCAAAGTTGAAACAACACAAGAAGACTTAAAGAACCTATCCATGTAGGAGAGTAGAGAACCTACTCCAGAAAAAGTAATAGAAGAAGTATTATCCTCAAACCTTGTGAAATATCCTCAACAATGTGAAGTTACTATGCTAAGAAAAGATAAGAACAATAATGGAAATAGGAATCCAAAGACGTAGATCACAGGAAAGAAATCTATAAATCTCAGTAAGAAGAAAGAAAAGGTAGAAAAATTGTAGGAGGTTCTAGAGAGCACTTCAAAGAAGGAAGGTTTGTAGAACTTGAACCTCTTCGGAATAGCATAACAACATCGACTAACACTTCGCCACGATGAAGAAACATGATCGATGAAGATACCACACTTCGACAGACATCATGAGTTTAATGTGTGTGTTAAACTCCTCTTGTCATGATACCATGGTGGTTACCTATGGTTGGATTGATGCATCACTGTAGATCCGGCATTGATCCATCGGATCACTGGATTAAGCATGCAAGTACCCAACCCTCGATATTTTTACCCACAGAAGGTTGTAGATCGCGCCCTGGCATAACGCATAAAAGAAAATTACGGCGATGTAGAGAAAGGGAAATAGGGATACAAGGTAGCATCCATCCCTAATGGTACAATGCACTTATCTTTCTAGTTGATCGTTGGTAATATCATCAGGAAGAACCGACCAATGCAGGTCACAGGGTTCGTCGTCAATCTCAGAGGAAAATGTGTCGAAGGGATGCAAATGAACCGGGCGAGCTACCTCATCAACCAGTTGGAGAAATATTTCGGAGAAGCACATGAACAAGTCTACAAGTTTCATTTTAGCTGGTTGTTGATTCTCATTGCTTTCATTTCTTGGGAGATGCTAAAAGGAGAAACCTGCCCTAAAATTGGTCCATCTGAACCACTGGCCTCAAATTTCACTATGCTCTGGTATTCGAGCGACATGTCAAAACAATGGAAATAAAATACAGTGTTCCACACATATTATTTACAACTGAAGAGATCCATTGAATATTTCCCTCGCATGACGTCGAATACCCTACATAGGTTCAAGCCACTTGTGAAGTTCTATGTTGATAGGCATTTCATTTACATCATTGTGTGTGGGGATGAACATAAGGAAGAGCTCCATTCCTATTAAAAACTCACAAAGGATGACATGGAAGAAATAACCAAGGAATGGCCTACAAAATTCCTTGTATCGGTCGAACAGACAAAACTCTCTGACCCAGACCACATCAGAAGCCCTGTAGTCACTCAAGAAGAGTATGATGAACCCAACAACAGTAGGAAGAAAAATAAGGAAGAGGTATAGAAATTGAACAACGCATCAAAGGAAACTACACCAGATTCACCTGATGGAGGAGGAGATGACGAAGTAGACAAAGAAGAGGATGAAGAGGAAGAAAAAAAATAGGAACATGGCGAAGTGAAACTGCCTAAGGATCCCATCACGGAGGTTGAGACATCCAAGAAAAGAAAGGTTTCCCCAAAGAAACCTTCATCATGAAAGAATTCAAAATCCAATAAAACTCCATTTCATATTGTGCTCACGATAGATGATATTGACCTCATCATCGCCACTATATCAGATACCTCAGAGGACATTTTGGAGTGAAGCAAAGCCAAACAGGAGACAATGTTTGACAGGATTGAGGTAGAGCTCAAAGGGGTACATCAATATCTTTATTCAAGTCGTGCAGTGTCTACTGTGCCATTGTTAGCAGGGGACACAGAAGTAGGAGATGAGCCTACCCAACTACACAGATTAGCAGATTTGATAGAGGATCACCTTTTTCAGGTCCAGGAGGAAACGGATCAGGCCACAAAGGCATTAAAGAAAGAAAAATAAGAATCCCTAGAGCAACGTCGGGTTGGGAAACAAGAGAAATATGACCTCTGGGTGAAGTTTGCAGAGGATAAAGTGTAGATCCAGAAGGAAAAAGAACAGATGCTCCCTGAGAAGATGGGAGTCAAGGAGGGAGTCACCATAGCACTTCACTCTATGTCAGGCCTCACACATATAGAATAAGACACAGTGGAACATCAAGTGGAGAATATCACTAAATCTATTCAACAACTTCAAGCAAGAGTGGCCAAACTGGAACTGCAAGTTATGCCAAGGAATCCGAAGGAAGTGCGATATCAGAGGGAAGAAACTACTCGGAGTGTAGTCAAAAGAATCAAGGCATTGACCTTATAATACAAGAAATTAAGAAGTCAAAGTGCACATACCTATGAGTGCATTGTAGAGGACCTAGAACTAAGGAAATTGGAGTCACAACTCCAGGAGGCAAAGAAACAAGCAGCGACAGTACAGGCACAGTTGAAGTCGCTGTTAATAGTCAATAGGATTGAAAGGTCCTAGGAACAGTGCACTGCTCAACAACAGGTCCATGCCATCTAGATTAAAGTCATGGAAGTGACTCGGAAGCTACAACTAGTGTAGGATGAATCCTGCACACTTTTTGAGGAGATTGAGGGACAAGGTGCACAGCTAGAACAAGTAGTCACCATGGTGGAACATAGATTGGAAGGACTAATGAACGAGAAAGTTATTTAGGATTTCATCGAGCAGGAGGCTCTGGTGAACCAGCAGGTCGAAGTAGCTCGAGCTAAGCTCAAGGCCTTTGAAGCATATTTTCCCATATCAGAGTGACTCAGGATGAACCTTGGCTGTGTTTGACCATTTGCGGGACTTTGACAGACTGGCCGAAGATGAAGCACTATGCGAATTGGAGATCGCGGGATCTCTCCCCCTTTTGTGGGATTTTTGGGTTTAGGGTTTATGTAATAGGTATGGGATGTCGTCCCATCGGTTTACCCATATTTAGGCCCCTTTTGTAAAGTATAAATAAGTAGCTTGGTGATGTAAGTAGGTGGTGCTAATTCAGTTGTAAGCCAATGAGCTAAGTGCAAATAGTTGTAAATGCTTTGTGCATACTGTGTGTTGAGAACTTGCAGAGATAAGTGCAAGTAAGAAGTCTCTATGCTTTGCCAAGCTCAGTGAAGGAGGATCTGGAGAGGTGCGTGCAGATCTCATGTCCTATGCAGAGTTGGTTTTGTGGCTCTGTGCATTGAAAGAAGATAATAAAGAGAAGAATAGATGGTGGACATAGACCCACACTGGGGGTGAACCACATATATCATGTGTTGTGATTTCTTTGTGTCATTGATGTGATTTATGCTTAGTGCTCAATCTTTATGTATGTTATATGCATCTGATATATTATCTTAGTGCTTAATAACTTGGATGAATTATAGATCTCTTAATGCTATGTGTTAAATGGTCATATATGCTTAGATCTTGTTGAATACTACGTTGTTATGTAACTATGGTTTTACCTACGACGTGAATAAAGGGTTAAAGAGTAATTAATTTTAACTGCTAAGTGCTCTGTTAAGTATTGTGATAAAAGATATATGCCCCAACTAGGTTTTATACACTTGATTCCTGCAACCCCCCCTGCCTCTACCTCAGGCGAGACTTCATCTACTTCGCAAGTGTTGCTGAAAGGGTCGGTAGTTAGGGTTTTTTTGTTGCGTTGTTGAAGCATTGAACCCTGGGTCTACCCCTATGCCAACACGACCGTTCTCACTACAACCTACATACATGTATTGAAGTCCCATATTGATGCTTCCATATGGTACACACCACCTAAGAAACTTCTTCCCTTCTACAACTATCTGTTTTATCCACATGTGTGGTGTGATTTCCATGTCTAGAACAAAAAATAGAGAGTCCTTTATCCCTAGTCCATATTTTCCATAGTTGCAAAAATTCCCTTGCTGAAATCAGCAAGATCCTTGACATAAGTGTAGAATCACTTATGCCAACTCCATCATCACACTATGTCACACTAATATTTGTCACAATCTTTCCTCTCCTTATATAGGAGTCTAATGAGTGAGTTTCGGCACCCCTTCTAAACTCAACAATTAATTTGAATATTTCATTCCTCTTTGTGGCCCTAGCCTCATTCCAAGGTCGATATCACTAAAACAAAAGGATGATATGGTGCCATCAAATACTCCCACATTCCTGACACCTTGGATTCTGGTGGGAATACCTCTCGATGCTATAAAATCAACAAATAATCTGCACACCACATATTTGTGATGTACATTCATTAAACTTATTTCCAGTATGAATTTTTTGATATGATCTTCAAGCAATCCAGAGGTTTCAAGGTCAAACTTGGGAAGTAGTTTCTCTGGATTCCTAGGAAACTTATGCAATCGACCCAATATAGCCAAGGCATCCCTGGCCAACCAAGGCCAGTTATTCTAAGGTTTCTTGTCACCTTCCTGATTGTTTTCATAGTTATTCCCCATGTAGTTTGATCCCTAGTTTGAGGCTTTCGAGTCAAATCCCTCTTCCTCAAATTCTAAATTTTCTAGTTCAAAATAGTTACTTGTTGGTGGAGTAATAGTAGGAGTGTTAGGGATTGATCCTAGAGTTTGTTATATTTCTATCAGGGTGAAATCCACTAAACCATATACTATGTGCACATAAGTGTGTTCTTGTGTAGTCATTGTTATCCCCCATTTCTAAGGATAACTGAGATGATTTTTTGAGTCCCACAGGTTGTATACATGGAGTATCAAGAGGCATCATGAGAAGGGAGGAGCCCCTATAATACCACATATCACCATCCATTGATGGTAGCACCATACACCACACCGAACTTGGCCCACAGAGGACAACATGTCTTGCTTCATGAGCTAACAAGTACGATTTCATGGTAAATTCCATTTTAATATTTGGGGCATTAGAACATGTTTCTAAGGATCCTTTCTTTATTTTGAAAACATTTTCTTGGAATTTTTTTTTTCTCTTATTTCACCTTGGTGAGTGTCATGATTCCCTAGTAAATGGCCACCCTTACGGAAAGGGTTATTATCGGGGAGTATCCTAGAAGGTTCATCATACCATTCCCACTCATACTTTCCACCTTCCATCACTTCTTCCCTTTTGTTTCCCCATATTTTAGGTTTCCAGGCTTATTGACCCAAGAAGGGCATGTACCTCATTTCATGGGAAGAAGGGGCCATTAGGATTAGAGATGTCCTAGAAAACAAATCATGCAATAAAGGCTCACCCTGGGATCCCAAGAGAAATGAAACACTTCTAAAAAAGTAAGGGACCCAAAAGTAAATAAATAATTAATAAATAACATTTACCTAGTTAGAGCATTTGTGGGCTATGCATTTCCTTTTTAGTGGCCATTATTGTCTTCAAATTGGTTACACATGCAAAATAAATAACTAATAAAAGGACTTGGAAAAATGTGCCTTAAAAACAAAAAGAGAAAAATGATGTGGCTATCCCTCAACAAAGGTGCCCATAAATGAGACTGTAATACCCCAGGGAGTTGCCCCAATTATATTATGTATTGTAATCATGTTTATAGGATGGTGAGCCAAGTGTATATAAGTTGGTGGGATTATGTGTTATTTAGGCCGGAGAGCTTAGGTGTTAAAGGCCAAGAGCCTAATTTTTGTATATGTAATTATGCAAATCATTAATAAAATATAAACATCAATGCATGTTAACCGACCATGGAGAAAGAGTGACGGGGGACTAAGTTTCCACAAGGATGGGAAAGGGAGGGGGCTAAGTGTTTTGGCCTAGGGGATAAGCTAAGGGGTTTGCCTCTAAAGGGGGATAATAATTTATTATTATTTCTTAAAGGCTAAGGTGGAAAATGGATGAGTGGTGTCCTAAGTGCCTAGAAAAGGCAACATACTTGATGGAGTGCATGCAGCTTCATGGGCGACATGTGTCGGACCAGGAAGATGGAATTTAACCCAATAATTGACCCGTGATGGGGGTTCGACTCACCATTTTCCATCCTCTGTGAATTGAGGGGGGTCTCCACGAGTGCCTTTACATTCGCTCACACGTTCCTGAAAACCAGAACCGTGAAGCCGATTGGTGTATTCCGGTGAATTCTATGGCCTTTATATTCGACCTTTGCATACCTCACGCAACTCTGAAACCCAAAACCGTGAGGCCATCTTATGATGTTTTCTTGAGAATCCGACACATCCTCAATCTGTACCCATTTTACCTCTGCATAACCATGCACATATGAGAAACCAGTTAGGAGGAAAAGGATGACCTTTGTGTCTTATGAACCCATGTTTACCCACACTGCAAATCTGAGTTCATGCTTAAATTCTTGGGTTGTTGTCTTATGAGAAATCTGAGCATATTGTAATTGCCTATGCCATGTGTGTTTTAACTCTGGTCTATTGTGGCCACACAATCCTTTGGTCGAATGTGATTTGTTTTCGTCATTTGTTCCTTCCTGAGCCTTACTATTGTCCTCATTATGCTGGAATGGAGCTGAAGATGCAGGTTGTCAGGCCTATGTGCAACACTCTCTCCAGGTGAGGGAGGTGGTTGTGGTTGAAGAGGAAGGTTGTCAGGCCTGTGAGAAACTCTCTCTAGATGAGAGAGTGCGCGGAGGAAGTGAGAACTCCTGGAAGGGGTCCTATAGTTGCCATAGAGCTTGGAGAATTCTAGTATGGCTTATTGCTGAAGCCTAAGGCAAGGGAATTTTAGCAGCTGAAGGACTGTCTTGTGTGATAATGAAGGTGTATACTCCTGGGGTGGGACATGCATGTGGGGAATGAAATTCTATGAGCAGTTGGCATAAATGGCTCCTGGGAGAGAATCCTTCCTTATAAACTGTGTGTCTTCCTGTTGACCTTGCCTAGCCTAGGATTCCCTTGCCCGGTGGAGATTAGTCCCAAATCGGGGGTGACTTACTACTGAGAGTGATGAGAAGTGTGGTATAAGGCTGGGAGTTTTGTGGAAGTTTTGAACACAGTTGGTGGTGTTGTTCCAGTTAAAAGATAAGTATTAATTATGTACTTAATTTATATGTGATGCATGTCTATATCTTTGAAATGTATCATGTATTCCATTGCAATTATGAATTAATGTTAATTCCATTATTTATGTATGTTAGCAGTAATCCTTTGTTTACTCTATATCTTTTGGTTAATTTTCATTAAATATGCATGTTATATATATATATATATATATATATATATATATATAGATATATATATGGATGTATGTATGATATTGTTCCACGTAGTAGTGTTTCTCAGCAGTGGAGTTGATGGTTGGGGATGTTACAATATAGTATCAGAGCGATGGTTTCAACACTAATCCTGGATGGGTTGGATAAGTGATCTTTGGACCCAAGGTTTCAAGAGGAAATGGTGTTCAGAAGAACCAATTTCAAACCTTAGAATGTTTCTAAGTGCCAAGGGGTTACTTGGCCATGTTACGAAGCTCAGGAGGAGCAGTGGTAGAATAAAACCCTAGTCGACGTGGTATTTGACCACAGAGAGAGATAGCTCAACACTTGGGATGTTGGATCCATAGGATCTATTCAGAAGGAGAGGAAAAACCTTTACGACCGTCAGATCTGGAGAAAGTGAAGAAAAGGTAACCTGGAAGCACTTCGCACATCGTGATGTCGATGAAACTGAATGTAAAGGTAAGAGAAAAGATGAAACCCAAAGCTCTGAATTTGGAAGGAGATATACATCGTAGATCATAACAAAAGATCCTGATCGTTATATTCATGTCCAGGAAGGAAGAGGAAAGTCACTTTGGAGGATTTCAAGTGTGGAGTGTGACAAACTCTGGAAGTCCCGAAGGCCAAAGAAAATCACAACCGTCCATTGTGAAGGACACATGTCAAGAGATCTTGTACTTTAGGTGGAAGTACTTCGAGAGGAGGCAAGTGATGTGATTTTGAAAATATGAAGACTGAAGTGTCGAAGTCACTCATAGTCATTGATCGTGAAGGAGGACATGCGTCGGTAGATCGTGAACTCTGGGGAAAAATGCTTTGGGAAAAAGTTAGTGTAGAGGAGTTGAAACTCCCAAAGAACGAAGAGTTGAAGTGGTGAGTCATGATGACATCACCTGGAGGTGATGTGGACACATGGGATGTGTGCCATGTGTCAATGGGTTTATAACCTGTGGAAGATAGAAATGGCATTTGGAACGTGACGAGTGTCACCCATATGAATGGGCCACGTATCAATTGCTAGTATTCTGCTATGTGGGATCCTGTACTAGTAGGGTTAGTGGGGCTCGAGGTTACGTAACATAGTTAAAGGTCAGAGGACCCACAGTGGAGTTTATCACGATACATCAAGATCAATGGCCAGGAGACATTGCGGGGACCCAAGTTTCATGGAAGTCAATTCTCCAAGGTGGTCCCACAATCCAAACCACGGTTTCACTGAGGGGTTACATGTCAGCATCAGAAGAATTATGGGATGAAGGGAGGGTTACTCCAAACCACCGTTGCTTTCCCCCACAATTGGAAAAATGTTAAGTAATGTGATGTAATGATGTCACCAAAGGCGATTGGGAATTTTCGGAGATTAACAATTCGGATGTGCGGATGCGATATCCTTTGGAGTCCCAAAGTCCCATAACTCAAATGCCTAAGGTTCAATAGTGAGTGTCAGTCGTTGGATGATGGGTATACGTGGGTCATTGATCTACCCTACTTCATGAGTTCGTTAATTCAGAACTCCGAGAGTCTATTGTGATGTAGTATGAATTTTTCGGAACCTGAAATCCTAATTAAATGTCTGTTGATCTAGCGCTTGGTCATAGCCCATGGTCGTAGGCATTGGGGATAAGAGAAAAAGGCCGAGGCTTGAAATTATTACATAGCCAAGAAGAGCTCAAAAAATTCATGAAATCTGAATGTTTATTTAATCAAAATTGTTTATGAATGATGTGGGATTTGTTAAGGAATGATGTCCTAACAAATTCTCATTGTCTGCACATTGTGTTTGCAAAAGTTTAACAAGTGCCAGAACCAAATAGAGTTTCCACTGAGTGAAAATAAATGGAGGAGAGACATAATGCTTCCAGTGTAGAGAATGAAGCTAAAGGGATGGATGTTCATTTAGGAGTTGAAGGGTTGAACTCCAATGGGCATGGAGAAGAGATTGATAAGGAAGGGCATATGATGAAAATCATTGAAGGATTGCATAAAGATTCCCAAACTCACTAAGAAGATAGAAAAAATATTATGAAAGATAAGGAACAATAGGCAGAATTCAACTTAAAGTTGATGAAGAGTCCGGAGAGAATAGAAACTTTGGACAAGGAAGGAGACTCAAGAAAAATAGGGAGTCACCAGACTTCTGAGGGAAGAAGATCAAGGAGTGTTGGTAGACACCATCATCACTCCCAAGGTCGCTCCAAGAGGAGGGCACACAGTAGTTCAATCCCATCTCCTACCAGAAAGCACGTGAGATATGGAGTGAATGAACTGAAAGGTGAAATGAACAAGATTAAGCCTCCTACATTTGATGGAGAACATAAGAAGGAGGAAGAGGCTGAAACATGGTTTATTGGCATGAGGAAATATTTCCAACTGCAAAATTATTCCTCTCATGCAGAAGGAATAATTGTGATGTATCAACTGAAAGGAAAAACATTCATGTGGTGGGATCAACTTATGCAGGTCAAACACATTAGAGAGAAAGATATTACTTGGAAAGAATTTAAGAAGTATTTAGAGAAGAAATATTTGACTAAAAGATACTACAACATAAATATGAAAGAGTTCTTTGAACTCAAGCTGGGCAACATGACCATTAATGAATACGAGCGAAGATTTTTGGAATTTATGAAGTATGTTTCATTCATCAAGGATGAGACTATCAAGATTCAAAGGTATCTAAGTGGATTTACACTTTCCATTGGTGACAAGATCTAGTATGATGACCCTAAGACTATGGAAGAAACTATAAGCAGAGAAAAATGATTAAATGAGTAGCATAGAGAAAATCGTACTTTCCAGAAGGCTTGGGAAGACAATAAGAAATTCAATATGGATCAGAGGAAGAAGGGAACTAAGCCACCCTTTTTCAGAAACAGTCCTCAATGAAAACCATCTTTTAGAGAGCCTGGGAAGGCTGAAGTGGGTGGGAAAATGCCAAGACCGCCACCTATGGAATGTTGGGGTTTTAAAGGGAACCATAGGTACAAAGATTGCCCCCAAATAATGATAAAGTGAGAGCTATCCACAATGTACAGAAGTTTGAAACAGTGGAGGGCATAGGCAGTAGAATTCCAAGGATCTATGCAGCCCTGGACAACAAGCAAGTTGAATATCAGTCGCACATGATTGAAGTGGAAGGTATGATCAACAACCATGACTTTACTGTTTTAATTGATCAGGGGCTAGACATAGTTATATAGATCCTAGAGTGGTGGAAATTTTTCAATTGTCAAGAAGAAAACATGAAAATTCTTGGTTAGTGCAGCTAGCTACAGGAACCAAGAGGAAAGTCACTGAGTTAGTTAAGTCTTGTTTAGTGGACATGAATGGACTGAGCACAAATGTTGAATTGAACATTTTTCCTTTAGGTTCTTATGACTGTCTAGTTGGGATGGACTGGTTGGACCAGCACCATGCCATCCTGGACTGTTGTAACAGGGAATTCACTTGCTTGGATGAGGAAGGAAATCGGAAATCAGTCCAAGGAATTCCTAGAGTTGTTTATGTCAAAGAAATCTCAACAATATAGCTGAAGAAATGTTACAGGAAAGGCTGTCAATTATTTGTAGCCCACATGGAGGAATAACCTAAGGATAAAGTATCAAAGATCAAAGATCATGTGATGATAAAAGAGTTTGAATATTTATTCCAGGAGGTACCTGGATTACCCTCGAAGAGAGATATTGACTTTTCTATTAACTTGATGCTTGGAGTAGCTCCAATATAAAAATCTCCTTGTAGAATGAGTACACCAGAGCTGAAAGAACTACAATTGTAGCTTGAATATCTTCTAAATAAGGGGTATATACACCCAAGTGTGTCTCCTTGGGGTGCCCCAATATTGTTCATGATGAATAAGGATGGAATGTTGAGATTGTGCATTGATTTCAGACAATTGAACAAAGTAACTGTAAAGAACAAATATCCTCTGTCGAGGATTGACGACCTCTTCGATTTGTTGAAGGATGTGAAGATATTTTCGAAGATAGACCTTAGGTAGGGATATCACCAAGTAAGGATAAAGGATGAATACATCAGCAAGACCACCTTTAGAACAAGTTATGGTCATTATGAGTTCACAGTGGTGTCTTTTGGGTTGTCAAATGCATCCGTTGTTTTTATGTGCCTAATGAATGGTATATTCAGGGACTATCTAGACAAGTTTATCATAGTATTTTTGGATGACATTCTGTTGTATTCCAAGTTGGAGGAGGATCATGAACATCATCTGATGATGGTGTTGTGGGTTGTAAGAGAGAACCAAATGTATGCCAAGTTGATAAAGTGCTCATTTTATCAGGAGTGGATCCATTACTTGGGGCATATTATTTTGAAGGATGGGATAGTTGTAGATCCTGAGAATATTGAGGCCATCCAAGAATGGTTTGTGCCATAGAACATGATGGAAGTCATATCCTTTATGGGTCTAGCTGGTTATTACAGAAGGTTTATCAAAGTTTTCTCAAGGATAGCTCACCCTATCACTTCCTTGCAAAGGAAGGAGAAGAAGTTTCAGTGGACAAAAGATTGTGAGAGAAGCTTCTAGAAATTGAAGCAACTGTTAACCAGTGCTCCAATCCTAAGGATTGTAGATCCAAATAAATACTTTGTAGTGTGTACAAATGCATGCAAAGAATGAATGGGGGGAGTCCTCAGTCAAAATGGATTCCTATATTTTTATGAATCTAGGAAGTTGAAAGAGCATGAAAGGAACTATGCAACTCATGATTTGGAGTTGGCAGCCATTGTTCATGCTCTGAGGAAATGGAGACATTACCTCATGGGAAAGAGGTTTGAATTGAGGACATAACATAATGGTTTGAATAATTTGTTTGATCAGCCAACCTTGAATGCTAGGTAGAGTAGGTGGTTGGATTTTCTTTGTGAATACGATTTTGATATCAAGCATATCAAAGGGAAGGAGAATAAAGTGGGTGATGCACTCAGTAGGAGAGTGCACGAATTACATGCTACAACCATTAGAATGTACCAAACTAATATTAAGTACATAATTTTGGAAGATGAAAATGTAGATTTGCAGTACATGGAGTTGGTAGCAAAGCTACAACAAGGTGATATGCCACAAAAAGTGGAAAATTATAAATTGGAAACTGATAGAACACTTATGTACAAGAAAACAATTTATGTACCTAATGTCCAGGACTTGAAACTTATGATCTTTCCTGAAATGCATAATGTTCCTTATGTCAGGCACCCTAGATTTTAGAAAACTGTGGCAGCAGTCAAGAGCCATTACTTTTGGCTAGGTATGAAGAGAGAGATTGTTGAATACATCACCAGATGTATGTAGTGTCAGAAGGTTAAATATGAGCACAGGGACCCAACAGGGTTGTTGCAACCTTTACCCATTCCTGAGTGGAAGTGGGAGGTAGTGGCAATGGATTTCATTACGGGATTTCCCAGAACATGCAAGAAACATGATTCAATCATGGTGGTAGTGGACAAGCTTACAAAAGCTACCCATTTTATTCCACTAAAGACTACTCACAAGGAAACTAACATTGTTGATATTTTTATGAAGGAAATAACACGATTACACGGTATTCCCAAGACAATTGTGTTTGACAAAGACATGGAATTTACCTCAAATTTCTCGAAGGGGTTGTTCTAGGGATTTAGAATGAATCTGAACTTCGGCACTGCTTATCATCCTGAGTCTAATGAACAAACAGAGAAGGTGAACAGAGTAATAGAAGACATGTTAAGGATGTATGTGATGGACAAACCATCAAAATGGGAAGACTACCTACACTTGGTAGAATTTGCCTACAACAATGGGTATCAAGCATCGTTGAAGATGTGCCCATTTGAAACATTTTATGGTAGAAAGTGCAATACTCGAGTAAGCTGGGATAATATAGTTGATAGAGCAGTGGTTGTGCCAGAGTTTATCAAGGAAATGGAAGCGCAAATGCTAAAAATTAAGTAGAATTTGAAAGTTTCCCAAGACAGGAAGAAAATTTATGATGATAAAAACAAAACCCACGGAGATTTTAAAGTGGGTGACCATGTTTTCCTAAAATTGAAAGCTAACAAAAGTTCCCTGAAGCTCGGAAACTGCTCCAAGTTGGTAGCCAGATTTTGTGGGCCATTTGAAATCCTAGAAAGGATTGGACCAGTTACATTTATGCTTGCATTAATTGCATCCATGACTGTACATAATCTGTTTCATGTTTCATTGCTTAATAAATATATACCTGATGATAATCATGTTATCGATTGGAATGTGAGTCAGGCAGAGCAAGAAGGTGTCTTGCAAGTGCATCATGTTCGCATATTGGACCGGAAAAGAAAACAACTCTAGAATCGACCCATAGGGATTGTAAAGGTCCGGTGGACCTGGTACGGTCTCAAGGATGTGACATGGGAGCATGAGGATTCTATGTGGGCAGAATACCCACATCGTTTTGAAGATTTTGAAAATCTTGTTGATGTTGTGTAAAAATTGCACTAAGGACAGTGAAAAAATAAGGGGAGGGGATTGTAATACCCCAAGGAAGTGCCCCATTTATATTATGTATTGTAATTTATAGGATGGTGAGCCAAGTGTATATAATTTGGTGGGATTATATGTTATTTAGGTCGGAGAGCCTAGGTGTTAAAGGTCAGGAGCCTGATTTTGTATATGTAATTATGGGGATCATTAATAAAATATAAACATCATTGCGTGTCGACTGACCACGAAGAAAGAATGATGGGGGAAAATTTTTCCACAAGGTTGGGCAAGGGAGGCGGGCTAAGTGTTTGGGGCTAGGGACTGAGCTAGGGGGCTTGCCTCTAAAGGGGGGTAATAATTTATTATTATTTCATAAAGTCTAAGGTGGACAATGGATGAATGTTTTCCTAAGTTCCTGGAAAAGGGAACACATACTTGATGGAGTGCATGTAGCTTCATGGGAGACATGTGTCAGCCTAGGTACATGCAATTTAAATCAATAATTGAGCTGTGATGGGGGTTCAACTTACAATTTTCCATCCTTCGTGAATTGAGGGAGTCTCCGCGAGTGCCTTTGCATATGCTCACGCATTCCTAAAAACCATAACCATGAAGATGACTGGTGTATTCCCATGAATTCTGTGGCCTCTGTATTCGACCTTTTCATACCTCACACAACTCTTAAACCCGAAACTGTGAGGCCATCGTGTGATGTTTTCCTGAGAAGCTGACACATCCTCAATCTGTACCCGTTTTACCTCTGCATAACCACACACATATGAGAAACCAGTCGGGAGGGAAAGGTCTACCTGTGTGTCCTATGAACCCAGGTTTATCCACACTACAAATCCAAGTTTATTCTTAACTGTTTGGGTTGTTGTCTTCTGAGAAACCTGAGCATACCGTAATTTCCTATGTCATGTTTGTTTTAACTATGGGTTGTTGTGGCCATCTTGTCCCTTGGTTGAATGTGATTTTTTGTTGTCATATGTTCCTTGGTGAGCCTTACTTTTGTCCTCCTTTTGATGGAATGGAGTTGAAGAAGTAGGTTGTCAGGCCCTTGTGCAAGACTCTCTTCAGGTGAGGGAGGTGTTTATGGTTGAAGAGACAGGTTGTCAGGCCTGTGAGTGACTCTATCCAGGTGAGAGAGTGCATGGAGGAAGTGAGAACTCTTGGAAGGGGTCCTATAGTTGCCACAGAGTTTGAAAAATTCCAGTCTGGCATGTTGCTAAAGCCCAAGGAAATGGAGGTTTAGTAGCTAAAGGATTGTCTTGTGTGACAGTGAAGGTGTATACTCCTGGGGTGGGACATGCATGTGGGGAATGAGAGTCTATGAGTAGTGGGCATAAGTGGCTCCTGGGAGATAATCCTTCCTCATAAATTATGTGTCTTACTATTGACTTTGCTTAGCCTAGGATTCTCTTGCCCGGTGGAGCTTAGTCCCAACTCATGGGTGACCTACTATTGAGATTGATGAGAAACATAGTCTAAGGATGGGAGGTTCGTGGAAGGTCTACACGTAGTTGGTGGTGTTATTCTAGTTAAAAGATAAGTATTAATTGTGTACTTAATTTATATGTGATGCATGTATGTATCTTTGAAATGTATCATGTATTCCGTTGCAATTATGAATTACCGTTAATTCCATTATTTCTATATGTTAGCAGTAATCATGTGTTTACTCTATATTGTTTGGTTAATTTTCATTAAATATGCATGTTATATATATATATATATATATATATATATATATATATGTATGTATGTATGTATGAGATTGTTCTGCATAGTAGTGTTGCCCAGTAGTGGATTTGATGGCTGAAAACGTTACAGAGACAATAAGAGCCCTTGTGTGTCATGAAACCCCATACCTAGAAGTCTAACACCATCCACCTCACATTCAATACATGACTTAGAAGGGTTTCTCCTTGGGAACATCCCCTACTTAAGGAATTGGTTAACCTTGTTTCCATCCTTATACAAACCTACAAGTGTGGAAAAGTCTCCAATCCACTTGTTGTGTCCTTGGAGGCACAATGCCTAGTTCCAAATACACTGTCACCTCGATTTCGACTTATTTTTTCTAGGAGTACTCCTAGGGAAGCCAAGGGGGGTAGACCCTATTTAATATGTGATTTGATTAAATAATTCTAGGAGTTGATTTTAGTTTGTTAAGTTAGGGGGAGTCTAACCTATATGACAAGAAAGCAATGCATATGCAAAGTTTTAATTACAATCAAGCCTTTCCCTAAAGGACAACTAAGACTAGTGCCTAAATATTGGGCAAGGGCTCAACTAAGTTTCTACACAAAGAAATCAAAGAATGAATAAGTGATCCAATTACAAATAAATAACTCTACAATAAGAGTACAGGATGAAATAATTCTATGAACAAATATACAATAGAACTACAAATTAGACAATAGCACAATATAGATAAAGAGATAAAGAATGGTTAGAGAGATATACACCAAGAGATCAACTTATGTCAATGAGCATGAGACAACTAATCATGAAAGATATAAATTGAAGCAGCTTGGAAAGAGAGCAAGTGCACAACTTTTGAAGGTGAGACAAACTTAAAGGAAGAGCCAAAAAAGGAACCAATGCGCAACTTCTGAAGCAAGGGAGAAACTACAAGCAAGTGCCCCAAAGAGATGGTGCACAACTTGAAGGTAGGACACCCTTGTACAGATGGACAACTTCAAAAATAGTGAAACGTTAAAGTGAATACACCAAAATTGAAAGCAAAATACTTGGAAATGAAAATTCTAGTGAATCAAACCCATAAACATGAAAATGCCTTGAACAACAATTCTTGCACAACTAAAATATACTGAAGTGTAAAGAATAAAAGTGTTGTGAAAGTGTTGTAGGTAAATTTTAGGTGAATTTTAGAGTCTCTCTTTGATTAGGGGGCTTAAGGTTTGATATGCAAGACTAGACTACGTGTCTACCCCTATACTCTTAGCGCCTTGTCCAAAATGATTGTTGGGTGCTCAAGAAGAAGGGAAAACATGGACCTTCCCTAGCTCCATAGGTCAACCTGGAAAACTTGGACACTCAAGTAGGGGGGACACCTAGTGCTGTGAAGTTGTCCCCAACTTAGCACCCCCTGTAGCCTCCACAAGCCTCCTTTTTGGTGGTGAAAGTTGTACTAGTCTTGGGTGCCTAATTAGACTAAATTAATTTCCTCCTAGTCTAGATTACAATCTATGATCAACTTAAAGATAGAAAAATGTAAAATGAAAAGTAGATTGATTCCCAACTCAAGATGCAATATATTAACACAATTAGATTATTGCCTAACTTAAGAAAGAAATAATGAGATAATGTAACTTTGCAACTTAAACAAGTTAAAGGAAAAGAAAAATTAAACAAATATCAACAAGATGAGATATTAAAAAAAATTAATCTAGAAAGCAAGCCTTACAATATAACATGGGTGGCTAAGCCAAACCTCTTTGCTAGGTGTAGGAAAAATAAATCTTGAAAGTAAATAAAGCTTGGAAATTAAAAAGGAAATCTCCTAGCCATTCAAGCTTGTATTAAGGACAAGTGGGGAAAATAATAATTGAATCAAACACTTGCAACCTCAATAGAGGCAGAAGGAGGAGGACAAGCCTATCAGTTTTGTGCCAAAGTGGGTGAATGGAATAAATTAACTTGAAATGAAAGCAAGCACCTAGCCTCTCAACCTTGTCTTAAGGACAAGTGGGGAAAATAATTGAAATGCTTAAAAAATAAAATTAATCTAACTTCCTAGCCTTACGATTTAGCATGGGTGGCTAAGCCAATCCTGTTTTCTATGTGTAGGAAAAAAAAAAAATTGCAGAAAATTGAAATACTTGGAGAAATACAATCCCAAGAGACTCTCTTTGGGATTACTTACAATGTGAAATAGAGAAGAGAAGAAGTGGGTATCCAAAACCCTTACTTGGGAGGCTCTTCTTGGGTGCTTTATGTCCCCAAATGGGCAACACCTCCCCTTTTTTGGAAAAAACCTACAAAAAATTAGCAAGCAAAGCTTACTGGAAATGCTAGAAAACCACTAGAAAACTTAAAAAATTTATGTTAGTGAAAACATAAATTTTATACACAAAAATAAGCAAGAAAATGTATGAAAATTGACCTGTTTTAGAACACAAATTTACCCAACAAATTGTATGAAATAATAATGAATGAAACAGAAAATAGTAAGAGGGTTTTAGTGGTTGAAGAGACAAATTTCCAGATCTGAAAATTTTCTTCTCTGACCCTTGGTGACCTTCAAAAGTATGAGATCTAGCTACAAGAAAAGAGAGGAGGTGATTATATTCGTATGTAATCATAAAATACTTTTAAATAACAAATAGAAACCAATTCACTTAGATCTATAGCAATACTACCATAAATCTATCCAAGAAAAATACTTTGCTTGGATCTCCTAATCTAGATCTAAAAGCAAGAAACTCGTAAACAAACCAAAAAACGTTCACCTCAGTGTAGCTCAATATTTTCACCAATAATACTCCCAATGCACACCATTTATCCTCCAAATATTTTCTATTATTGAAAGAAAGGTTGTTGCAAATACTTGCAACAAGATTTTAAAAGGAGAGAGAGAAAAATGGGAGAGAGAGAAGAGTGGGAGAGATTTGGGAATAATAATTTTACTCTGAGAATATATGTAAAATGAGGGAGGGGTAGGCATTATTTTCTACCTAGGAGACGAGAGAGACCCCTCTTGGATGAGTTCCAAGTGTCACTCACTAAGCAAAAGTGAGCATCTCAAGGGGGGCACACTTTTAGGGTTTTGGAGTGAAATGGGGTTTGAGGGTTGAGGGGGAAAGGGGGAAACATATTTTCACACTTTCCAAACATATGTTTAGACACCAAGGAGGGCGCACTTGGGGTATTGGGTGTCATTTTGGCTAAGTTTCCCACCAAGGGGGGCACACTTTCCTTAGGTAGATGATCATGTTAAGTTGTGGCTAAGAAAGGGGGGTTGGGTTAAGTTATAAAATGTCTTTTATAACTTAGGAAATTTCTTAGGAAAACTTTCCCACTCTCTCTCAAGTAGTTTTTCTAAATTTACAATTTTTGGCTTTTTTTACTTAGCCAAATTAAACAATTAAATTGTTGACTCAAGACTGACTAGGACTCGTCATGGACAATGACTTAGAAAAACTTGTCCAATTGATATGAAACTTGGTATAAGGGTGTAGGAGGTCTCATTCCATTTATTTTGAGTACTCACACCCATATCAAAATCCCCTAGGACCAAGTTCTTACATTTTTACCTCAATTTTAATTAAAATTACCATTAACTAGGTAATTTAAATAAATTAAAAAAAAAAACTACTTAGACTCGATGGAATTCTACAAGACTCTGGAATATGTCTAGCATGGTCATTTAAAACATTCCTAGACCCTATTCACCCATTGGGCTCGATCATTATAATGTATTTCACCACTTTGGAGGATTATTGTGAGTGAAAAACTCAAGGGTAATTAAAAACTACCTGAGGATAAAAAACACTCGATAAAATGACTTACCTAATGGTAAAATCCTAGGTAACTAATGAAAATATGACTCATGCTGACCAATTAAATTATTATCCCACGCAGAGGAGCGGAAATTCCAATTACAAAAAGACCTGTCGGGGGCAAGAACTACCCTGTAGAACCAGAATGTCTTCAACTTTGTTGCACCATTAGGTACATAGCTTCATGGCATGTGGAGTTGACCTCCTAGTCGAAATAGGTGGTCAACATATGGATCCACATGGGGACTTGTGTTCAATATTTTTGAAGGAGAGCATACGAGAACTTCAGAATCTACAAAACTGATTGCTCACCAATATCCAACATAAATATATGTACAATAACAAAAAAAAAATAAATGAAATGCCATAAACAATAATCACTTAAATGAAATCACTATAGAAAACAATTACATAAATGAAATTATGATACAATGAATAATATAAGAAAAACAACTATACAATCAATTAAAATAATACAAAACTGAAAGAAAAGGAGAAATGTTATAAATACGTTACAAAGGGTGCCCCTTTGGACACCAAATGGTCATGTTGAAAAATTACTTCAAGGTGGAGTCCTCTCACTAGCATGCCTGCGTTTGTGTCATTCCACTGGTTGAGATGAGTTGCTAGAAGACTGATACACTTCATCATGTTTTCTAATGTTCTCATGTGAATCATGTTTTCTAACTTTGGGCCACTTGGGATAATCCTCCTTAAAACAATTATGATGAACTTGCATAGGTGCCAAGTGAAAATATTTTGAACTTAGTTTTTCTTTGAAAGGATTGGAATACCTCTTCATAGGGATGATATATTTCATCTTATCATCATTAACCTTATTATCATCCTTATGATATTCTACCAGACTTGTGTCACTTATTCTTCCTCCGATTTCCCCAATTTCTAAGGCATAAGGAGGAAGTGGCCCAAAACTTCCATCCAATTCTTCATGACATCTAACTGATTCTTCTGATAACTGGTGAGTTGATTCCACATTTCCAACTAAAAAATCCAAATCTGTTTCTAATTCTAAAGGAGTCATATCATTATTCATTTTATCCAAATATTCCTCAAGAAAAATTCCATCAAAAGAATCCATGGTGTCCCAAACATTACAAATATTTGGGGATTCATATTTAAGTTCCATCTTGGTAGATTCTATGGAATTAGACTCTATCTCATAACATCCCATATCTATTTCATGATACACAAGCTTATTTGCGGGATTCTGAGGATCTTCAACATGGTACTTTCTTTCCAACTCCTTATTTAATATAAACATGGAACCACTTGGAGTAGGAATGGTGTCATAAGTCAAATTCATTTGTAAATTACCACCCAAGTATGCAGTTGTTTTTATTGATAGCAACATAACCCAAGAATCAGGTACATTAATCACAACTATGTCCATTTCTATCATGGTGTCTAGGAATGCATTCAAGTGTACTTGCAAGTCCTTAATCAAATCATGCACCTTAATCATTTTTCTATCCATGGAAAAAATGTTATGATAAGGTATTGAGATCCTTAATTTTAATTGTTCCATTACATTCTTAGTAATAACATTCAATCTTGCTCCAGAATCAAGCATACAATTGTGAAGAATATAATCATTCATGAGCAAAGAAAGATAAAATGGTCTCTTCTTTTCATTCCCCCAATCCATATTTTGAAAAATAATAGGGGTGCCCTGGTAAGCTACTTTTGGTGGCCTATAAATACCTTTTTGAGGAGGATATTATATTGCTTTGAGTAATTTCTCCTTCTGAGAAGGAATCATCATAATCAACGATATAGGTACCAACATATTTGCATTATTGAGCCACCCTCCTAAGTCAATATATAATTATGAACTTATGTGAACCATTGTTTTAGGAGGGGGATGAGGCATTCTAGAAACACTTTCTTGAGACCTATATTGATTATTTTTTCCATTCATTTGGTAAGTAATGTCTCTATATATAGCCATTTATGACACTTGTTGGGGATTAGGCTTAGGAACAAATTTTTATGTTGCCTTATCCACCACATTATTCATGCAATTTACATCTTTACTATGCTCCACCAAATCCATCCATTCATCCATGCCAACATTGTACTCATGAACAAACATATTTACTTGTTCACTTTCTGATCTATAAGGTCCTACTTCACTACAAACTTGAAGAAAGACTTGGCAAGTTGATTCCTCATGAAATTTCCCACAAGGTCTACAATATGGAATATCTTGGTGATTGACCAAGTTAACAAACTCAAAAGGATTTGGTGGCCTTTGATATTTATGAGGAGGTATTGTTTTCCACTTATCATTTGGCTTGTGATGAGATTGATTAGATTGGGCCCTTTCCATGTCTATCAACCTATTTTGCATGGAATTCATTTGACTAGCATGATTAATCTCCATTTTCTTAATTAAATGAGTGAGCTCCTTCATACCATCACTAGAAGACCTTGATTTTATATTTTCTTACTCTTCTCCTCAATGGGTTTGCTGGAAATTGCTCTTGAGAAATCAGACCAATTCGACTTCCTAACATCTTACATATTTTTTTCTATTCTTACTACATAGTTTTGTGCATCCTTTAGAGTTTGTGGATCCTTATCCCTTAATTGATATATGATCTCTCCCTCAAAATATTCCATATAGTGAATTAATATTGAGGCTACAGGAGGCTTAATAGTTGTAGGGAGGTGTTTGACTAAGTTATCAAGTCTTTTGTTGAATTCATCCATAGTCTTGTTTTCTTTCTTTTGACTTGTACTAAGGACAACCAACAAATGATGATTTTCCTTTTGGTCACTCCATCTTTTATTGAAAGCCTTGTTGATTTCTGCCAACATGCTAAACTTGTTATCATCCTATTCCATGAACCATTATAAGGCTTCTCCTTCCATATAATACATGTTATTGGATAAATCGGTGAATGTGGACATAAACTAATCTCCCTAGATCCACCTGGATCTAGAACAAAATAAGACAAGACATGACGCTTTCCCTAGGTTTCTACCATTGAATTTATCACCGAAGAAGGAGTGTATGACATACCTTTATATATCGCTTCCCTATATCTATGTTGTCCCTGCTTCGCTCCCGTGCTCTCGTGAGATCAGATCTACAATGACACAAACCAACTAAAGTGAAAGCACAAATTTTAGATTCAACGGAAACCTAAACACATGATCAAGGAGTGATGCAATAAAACACTAATGATTTTATGGGAAAGAAACATGCCACTGTATCATATTAAGTAAAATTGGAAGATACAACCAAATTTCCTTGATGTCACAAGTTCCCTTTCGGTGGTCCTTTGTTCCAACAAACACATACACTTGCTTCAAATTTGCATGCAGATAGTTCACAAATATTGATGGACAAATGGAGGCCTCAAGCATCAATTGTATCAAGATTCTTCACACAGTCTTCAACCTATTCTTTGATCAATCTTTCTAGACCTTGCTTAACCTTTTCCATGAGAAATCCATTATTATATAGGAGAAGGTGAAGTGGTTACTAGGATGAGGATGATCCTAGCAAATCAGAGAAGCCAATAATATCACAACTGTTGTTCCTGAGTCTGTACTAAGGCTTAAAGCACAGTGTCAAGGCATCCGAAAATATAAAAAAGGTTAACATAGGATTATACTAACCTTTGGTATGAGAAACTAGAGCAGATTTCTACGTTCTCGTCATCTAGCTTCCAACTGCTCTTGAGCAGTTATGTCACGATCAATGGCTACCCACGATTGTTCCAATTCATCCCGGGTATGCGCAGATTTAAGGATTGTGTCTAAGAGATTTAAAGCGATATGTATTTGTCTAGATAATCCGAGTTGAATATTGGGTTGAGTTGCTACGGGAACGGTCATTGAGTAATAGTTCCAGTAGAGAAATGGTTTTAAAGATATAGTTTATTTGTTGTTCCAATTAGGAGGAACTAAAGAAAAATCTTTACATGAAAAAACGAAATAAGGATGCAAAATGAAGGCCCTTTCCTGTAACTGTGTTGTTTCCGATAAAATAACGTGAGATGGGAGAAAACATTAAGCTGTAGATGACGCGAATTTCCTGTCAGTGGAAAACTCACGTATATACAGAAGAAGCAATTGACATAAACATAATTGACCTAGTGTAAATAAACATAAAATTCTGTAAGTGTAAATTGGTCTTACACCCACTAATAGCTGGTGCAGAGTAAAGACAAGAGACAATTACAGAAAAAGATGCAAACCTTTCACCATAGTAGTGGTCGTACAAAATTACAGTGATACACATCAATTATGTAGAGAAAAATGAAAAGAAACAAAGAACATGACGAAACAAACTTGCAACACAGTCGTGAAAGAATCGAGAATCTTCAGATTGCTTGTATTAACTCCTTTAATGTAAAAACTCTCTTACAGTTAGTTCCTAAAAAAGTCCAGCCTGGTGCTTGATTTTGCTTAAATTTAGTACATATGCTACACTTGTCTAAAAATGAAATACAAGTTGTGAAGGTTTTGCGTTGACAGCTGGGGGGAGTGAGATAATTCCATTTCATCCATTCTATTTTCAAGAAGTGTTAGGTGTCTGTCCTCGCATGGATTCAGTGTACATGATACACTTGTCTACAAACTGGGTCACAAGCTGTGAAGGCTCGGCCTGACAACGGGCTTTGGCAAGATAGCACTCTCGGGCCAACTGTGGAAGTTTATCATTTATTTTTATATCAACGAGTTCAAGGGCACCAAGTTGTGCACTAGGCTGAATGAAATGTTTGTAGATTTGAGCTGGGTCTATCCTGTCCATCTTGGAGATTTCTGCTGAATTTCTGTCATTCCCCTCCTTTATGTCGAGAGAAATCCGATCTATATTTATTTGCCTTAGCGCCTCTGTGTCAACTCCAATTTATATCCCCAAATCCTCACCATTTATGTTATTGACGGCCTCTTCTAACGAATTTGCCACTTTTTGAGCCTGCTCTTTGCTTAAAGTAATATCCAGTTCCCAATTCTTTAACAAGATATTACCCCTGGTTTGTTCGGCAATGGTGAGCCCGGGATGCCTTGAAAACCTGTTGTTGGTCGCTATCACTGCCTCTTGGAAAGCGACCCAAGCAGCTTCTGCGTTCCTTTCTTTGTTAATCAGATTCTCAGAGATTCACTGTATTAATAAGCAGTCTTCTCAAATCTCTCCTACTTTGTTTAGAAGGCTCTATTGAGCAGAGGAGATCCTTCTCTGAATATCAGTCGCTTGAGATTTAACGATCTCGATGTCAACCGCCTTTCTTTCTGCGATCTTCAACTGAGTTTGTAGCTGTGTAATCGCATCCCTCTGTTGACCTGATTGTATCCGACCATCTCGGATCGTAGAATTTGCCTGTTCCAGTTTGGTCTTGAGGACTTCAATTTCTTTCTTATCGGCCAATTGGGCCAAATTTATTTCCCCACTCACTTGACTCTTAGCATCTTCCACAGCTGAAGCTATTCGGGCTTCAAGAGTCTTGATCAGCCGATTTTTTGCTTTGAGATGATTCTTTAATGCCGAGACTGAGAATTGATTCGCTGTAGCATACGCTCCCAGCGTTCCTGTAATTTCAATGGAAAATTCATCTTTCCTCTTGTTCATCCCATCGGTCATCACTTTGAATCTTTTATTAGTGGACTCTCCCTCCTGATAAAATTCTCACTTCACCACAACTTTCCTCTTTTTGTCAAAGAAGAAATCATTAGGGGGGAGTTCCTCTGCCCTTATAGGTCTTAGTTCTTCCCTGAAAATCCATCCCTCATTAACGCCTCCCTGTGCTGACTGCAAGGGTGTGACAGAGGTGATGGGTTGTCCGATCTGCTTTGCCGCCTTCGCTGGTGTGCTGAGTGGATCTTGCTCTTTCGGGGGATCAAAGGTCTTAGTCCCTGCCTCCGGATTCTGAGTTTTTGGTGGGTATGTGTCCCTTATTTCCACCTCAAGACCATGTTCCTTGGGAGGATCAATATCCTCTTTATCTGTTTCGGGATTGTCCTCCCGCACAGGACTCTTCGTCTTTTCTGGGTTCTTCTCCTGCTCAGGACTCTTCTCTCGCTCGAGACTTTTTCCTTGTTCAGGATTCTGTTCCTGACGTCTTTCGGGATTAGAAGTCTGCCCCGCAGAACTTCTGGCCTCCTTTTCTTTATCTTTAGAAAGTCCCAAACCTCCCAACACAACGAGAAGGCATCTTCTCCTATGTCCCTGAAATTTTAGGACAGAAGCCCTGTCTTCGGGTGCCAGAGATCTGATTCGAAATTGCACTTCCGAATAGGACATCGCCGCTTGGAAAACATCATCCGAGGGAAAACATTCATGTTCTAACCTCTTTAATCCGCAATTTCCCAAATGAGTACTTACGATCCCCTGAGGATCATGCTTCTTGTACTCAATAGAGAATAGGCTCAAGTCCTCAATGGCTGCAGCCTTAGCTTTAGCATGTCCAAAATCAAATAATGAATATGAATTCAGTCGAATAGGGAAAGATGGCCATACCTTCTTGGCCGACGCTTTGAGCTCTTTGCTCACCCCGCCGATTACTGTTTGCCGAGCAATCTTGCGACAGGCTAGCTTGTCGGGGATGAATCGTGGGAGTGCCAGAGGAGGAACAATGGCTCCGAAAACTCTCAAATAGGAGAATTCTTCCTCTACGTACCAGTCTGCGATATGGCTCAAATTCGCGGCAATGCTATCAGAGATGCGGGGTGGTGTAAGACCAAAAATGGCGACGTGCAGGGGTACCATCACCCAATTGAAAATCTCATAAATAAACTTATTTGCGTTATTTTCCCACAACTTATCATGGTACTGATGTACAGTTTTTTCCTCGTTTGGACTCCAAGCCCAATTCATTAAAGGGAAAGGCGTCATGGAGCAAATTGCGTCCATGATATACGCAGACATGAAGAATCCGGATGCCTTCCCGGCTGCTTTTTTCTCCCGGTACTCTGTGACCCTATCGAACAAACTATCAGAGAGCATTTTCGACCAATTGAATGAGCTACCTTCAGCTACCCGAAAGATGAGGGGTACCCATCGGATGTAAAAATGTGTGGTATCCTCACTACTGAAAAGCTGGCACGTCATCATTGCCACATATATGAATGGTGGCTCCAGCGAAGAAATTGAATACACGCCCTTATCATTTACTCTAAATGTTGCGGAGCGTGAAACCCAGTCTTTTATCAAACCACCCATGGTTTTATCATATTCTTCACACTCCTTCTTTTTGAATTCCTGCAGGAATTCACTACCATATATATATTCAGAAGTCGTTGGCAGCCTATACATAGACTGGATATGCTCTGGTCTGAAAGTCCCGACTGTGTTTCGTTGGTCGTTTATGATGGTTCTGGTGGGTAAGTCAACATGATCCAATGTCCATCGGATCATGTCATAGTATGGGAGCAACCGAGGTCTGGTTGCAACTAGGTGCATCCCCGACTGAACAACTGTTTTGTACTTAGTGTTTAGATCGTCCCTTACAATATCAATGTCATCTTCATCTGAGTCTGGGTAGTTTATCAGCCTGGATTTCAAAATATCTGAGATAGTCGACCAGGTGTCTACTGAGCCAGCCGTCCAGGGCGAAGTATCTGAGACGTTGTCCGGACCCTGTGCCATAACCTCGACGTTTACTTTCGCTGCTCTCCTGGGCGCCATAGCTGAAGCTTGTTGTTTTTCTCTTCTGCAGTGAACCTGTGTATATATGAAGAAGTGAGTATCCTCGAAGAAAGGTGAGCTCTGTACGTATATGAAAAATATTCAAAACAGAATGAAACATTTCGTATATATTTGAAAACCCTGCAGCTTTCGAACAAGTCTATCAAATCGCAAAATAAAGCCAAATTTATTGTATGAATCTGATCTTACTTGTTCGTGGATCTACCCTAAATCTCGTATTAATGCCATCAATGTTCGGCGGATTTGACAGACAATCGGGTCATGGAGAGCAAGTAAATCCCTCGTGAAGTGTGCCAACCTCGATGCACGGAGCGTACCTCGCTTAATTTCATTTTTCCAAAATTTCAAATATTAACGACCTAAAGATTTCCTCGCTTTTCGCCACCTCATAGATTTCCTTATGACGTTTTGACTTTGCAACTCGCGAGACTGCGAGTTCCGATTTTAGCGTTAATAAACGATAATCGAGAAGTGGCGGATCTTTAATGACATGATTAACTTAATCGCGATATCGTGATTCGGGAATTGGAAGACAAACTTTCAGGAGAATGATATGCCGAGTCGCGATATCACGATGCGGTGACAATTAAGGGTCGAATTAGGAGAAGGAAATCTTAGATTTGGCGATTAATTAATTTCACTATAATTATGTAGCAACTTCGCGAATCGGGGTTTTGGACACCTTAACTTTATGAAATAAAGTGCCGAGCGGCGATGTGCTGAGAACCAAGTTTAATTGTGGTTAGTTTTTTTACCCTCGGTTCTTGACTAAGGTTATCAAAAGGTTATCGCGTTCTCGTCTCTCGGGGTTGTAAAAACAGAAATTTAGGGAAAAAGAATGATGAGGCACGCAACCCCGACAATGTCTAAACAAAGGTTGAAGTTTTTACACTATTCTTTGTCCTGGACGAAAATTAGAACCGAGTTCGCATTCTCGCGACTTAGGACTTGTGAATTAAAAAATCAGAGTGTCCGACTTGCGATGTCCGACTTACGACATTCCAAAAATAAAACAAAAAGGTAAATAGTCTTATGATTTCGGAAGGAAAAGAAGAACAACTTTAAATGTCAAGTATCAAACGTCGAGAATTGCGCGAGGTGAAAAAACAAGGGCGGCTCCAACATAGGCTCCAACTAGGGATCTCCCTTCCCTGTGAAGCGGGAAGAACAGTAGACCAGGTGCCAAAATTGGGTAAATGGAGTCATAGGCTAAAATCAAGGAAAAAATCCAAGGAAAAAGAGAGAAAGGGGGAAAAAAGCTTTCGCTTGGTAACCCAGAAACTTTTTCGAACTTAGATACTCTTTCCAAAGACAGATGAAGTCACCTTCGCAATTTCCTCTTTCCCACTACTAAGTTTGGGGAACGTTTCCAGATAGTCGTAACTACCCTAGGATATTCAACAGGTCTTGCGATTCTCAACTTGCATCAAAGGATGATATTATATAATCTATAAAAAGTGAGTCCCGTCGGAATTTGGGGAAATGATCCGGTTTTCAGAAAGCATTGATTACCAGAGTTAATTGATGTTTATGTATAACAGCCCTACAGATCTCTCAGACATTGCTTCACTGCCAGCGAGCCTGTTCAGTACCCTGGTGAAGTTGTCTGACCCTTTTTTACTGAATTTCTTTTCACCACTTCGGAAAATATTTATGTGTTTAAACGCTAAGAAGAGGGAAATCATTTCTGAATTTCCTTTCTTCGTCTCAGTGGACTAGGTGGGGGCAATCATTTCTGAATTTCCTTTCACCACCTGTCTTAGTATTTTACTTTTAAAACACGAAGATGGGAGCAATCAATTTATATCAGGGCTGAGATCTGTGCAATATGTTTTATCAGAGGTCTGTTAACTTATTTTGATTACTCGGTATCAACCTTCCTTTGACCTTCACAAGACCTTTAGTTCTTAGGGAGACAGGGGAGAATATTAAAATTTTTAAAGGAACATCCTGTTTAAGCAAGCTTTGATTTTTCGGACGCTATTGAAAAACCTAGGAAAGTTAGGATCGCTATAGGTGTTCCTTGGCTTAGCAAAGGATCAAGTAGTTGTGAAAACCATCTTTCTTATTAAGATCTGCTTCGGAATCCCTGGGGTTTGAAACGAAAAACCCTTTATCCCTTCCCAAAGGCTTGGGAAGATAGTGACTCACTAAAGTTAGGCCCCAAAATAAACAGAAAACAAGGCAGCAATCTAATGGTTTAATATCAAAAAAGATCACAACAGTTCTGGACTAGTCTTCAAATGCATTTGGGAACGAAAATTATGACTGACTGCATTTTGGGTTTAATCTATTATTCAAATTTAGTATGAAGACCATCGAGCCAAAAATAGTCCTGTCATATAATCTTTTATATTGCAGTTTGAACAATATTACCTCAGATTGCTTAAAACAGCCTTTTCTTACTTGTGTATCGAAAAAACTCACCTTTGTCTTTTCAATTTCCTCATGGACTATGAATTTTCCTATGTATCACCTGTTTTATGTTGTCTTAGCTCCAACACCGATCTACACCTTATGTCTTGAGCTAGTTTCACCTATAGCTGGAATCCTGAAAAAACAAATACGAATTGGTTAAAAATGCGTAGAAAGTCTATGAAGAAAACCAAAATTAAAAGTAAATGCTTTGAGCAAAAACATAAATATGTACAAAAATTCATAATAAAAATTTTTTATTTACAATTATATATATATAATTTCTTATTTTTCATTTTATTTTATTTCCCTTTTTCATCTGACGACTGTCAAGTCATGTAATGCTTTAGATATCGCTCGTTGACAGGGGTGCTGAGAACTTCTCCATCAATATTTTCCAGGAGAAAAGAATTTTTTCCTTCTGGAGCCGAGACCGTGAATGGTCCATACCAAAGGTAGTCAAATTTGCCATGCTTCGCGGCCTCTTCCCCTCTCGCATCCCATCTTAACACCAAGTCACCTAGGAAGAATTCTCTGTCCTTTTCTTTGAGATCGAACAATGCTTTCATATCGTCCTGGTATTTCTGCATTCTCTCATCAACCTCCACTCTGAGCTGTTGAACCTCAATCAGTTGGTTAATTCTCCTGGTTACATGATTGGGCTCTTCGTTTTGGTCCTGCCATAATTTTATCACTGGCAACGCTAAGTTAATAGGCAGGACCACCTCGGTCCCATATACCATCTGAAAGGGTGAAATGCCGATAGATATTTTAGTGCTAATGCGGTTTGCCCACAATGCGTGTTTCAAATGGACATGTTAGGACCTTTTGTTTTCGTTCAGTACCTTTTTTATTACGTTCACCAGGCTCTTATTAGATGATTCAGCCAGCCCATTCCCTTGAGGGTAATAAGCAGTGGAATGGCCAAGAACAATAC
>JZKD02S1038075.1:18522-28698 GCA_000966675.3 Picea glauca | reverse complement strand
GACTAGACGCTTGCCTGCACATACTGTGTATCAGCTCGAAGTATACCAACCCTGGTTTGACAATTTAGTGATTCAGGACACTTAAAAGCTACAATTTAGCAGCCTGACAGTAGTATTAATAGTTGTAGGATTATTAGTTTAAAACAATAATTGGATATCAAAGATTGCTTCTTCTCCAAGACCTTCAAGTAGCCTATGAGGAGCAAGTCAGTTTAGCCTCCTCCTATAAACCTTTTCGGGTTCAGGAAAAAAATAAACCAATCCTTGTGAATTTCTCCTAGTAGTATACTTCAAAGAATTTTCAGATGCAGTCACCACTTAGAGAGTAATACAAAACAATAACACAGCCCAAGTAAAAAAAAAAAAACAGGGAGAAATTTATTACTTAGTTTTTAAAGAAAAAATTAAATTAAGTCATTTTGACCAAGGATAAAAGACGTATCCCTGGAAATGATGCCAAATATGTTTTTGTCCTTATACACACCTACAAGTGTGGAAAATTATCCAATCCACTTGGTTTATCCTTGGAGGAACAATGCCTAAGTCCAAACCCACTATCACCTCAATTTGGACTTTTTCCGTCTAGGCTTACTCCTAGGGAATCCAATGGGGGTAGACCCTATTTACTATGTGAGTTTATTAAATAATTCTAGGATTTAATTTTATTTTATTATGTTAGGGGGAGTCTAACCTATATGAAAAGCAAATAATGCATATGCAAAGTTTTAATGACAATCAAGCCTCTCCCTAAAGGACAACTAATACTAGTGCCTAAATCGTGGGCAAGGGGTTAACAAAGTTTGTACACAAAGAAAGAAAAAGAATGAATAAGTGATCTAATTAAAAATAAATAACTCTACAATAAGTTACAATATGAAATAATGCTATGTACAAATATACAATAGAACTACAAATTAGACAATAGCACAATATAGATAAAGAGATAAAGAATGGTTAGAAATATATACAACAAGAGATCAACTTATGCCAATGACCATGAGACAACTAATCATGAACATGGATGATTTTAGGGGATACATTTCACTCATGGGGTAATTTTCCATGGTTTTTCCCAAAAAAATATTCGTTATTCTAAAAATGATTCGCCCAAATTTATAAGATAGAATTATTTTACCTCAAAAATCACCAAACTTTTATACAAACTATATAAAATAAATAGAAATTTGAATTCTTTTACAAAAATATCGCCAAACATTTATAGTTGGTATATGAAGGATTGGTAATATTCACTAAGGTTTCTACATTTTAAAATAAATTTCCATCCTTAAAATCATCCCTAATCATGAAAGATATAACTTGAAGAAACTTGGAAAGAGAGGTAGTGCACAACTTTTGAAGGTGAAATAAACTTAGAGGAAGAGAAAAAAAAGGAACCAATGCGCAACTTCTGAATCAAGGGGGAAACTACAAGAAAGTGACCCAAAGAGATGGTGCATAACTTAAAGGTAGGATGCCCTTGTACACATGGACAACTTAAAAAATAGTGAAACGTGAAAGTGAATATGCCAAACTTGAAAGAAAAATACTTGGAAATGAAAATACTAGTGAATCAAACCAATAAACATGAAAATCCCTTAAACGAAAAGGCTTGCACAACTAAAAGATACCGAAGTTTAAAGCCTAAAAGTGTTTTCAAAGTGTTGTAGGTAAATTTTAGGTGAATTTTAGAGTCTCTCTCTAATTAGGGGGGTTAAGGTTTGAGATGCAATCCTAGAATATGTGTCTACCCATAGAATCTTACTGCTTTGGCCAAAATGATTGTTGGATGGTCAAGAAGAAGGGAAAACAAGGCCCTTCCCTAGATCCATAGGTCAACCTAGAAAACTTGGATTCTCAAGCAAGGGGGACACCTAGCGCCATGAAGTTGTCTCCGACTTAACATCCCCTGTATCCTCCACAAGCCTCCTTTTTGGTGGAGAAAGTTGTACCAGTCTTGGGTGCCTAATTAGACTAGATTAATTTCCTCATAGTCTATACTACAAGCTATTATCAACTTAAATATAGAAAAAATAAAATTGAAAAGTAGATTGATTCCCAACTCAACATGCAAGATATTAACACAATTAGATTATTTCCTAACTTAAGAGAGAAATAACGAGAGAATATCAATTTTCAACTTAAAAGAATTAAAGGAAAACAAAACTTAAGAAAATATCAACAAGATGAGATATTAAAAAAAATTAATCTAGAAAGAAAGCCTTATGATATAGCATGGGTGGCTAAGCCAAACCTCTTTTCTAGGTGTAGGCAAAATAAATATTGAAAGTAAATAAATCTCGAAAATTAAAAAGGAAAGCTCCTATCCACTCAAACTTGTCTTAAGGACAAGTAGGGCAAATAATAATTGAATCACACACTTGCAACCTCAACAGAGGCACAAGGAGGAGGACAAGCCTACTGGTTTTGTGCCAAAGTGGGTGAATGAAATAAAATAACTTGAAATGAAAGCAAGAACCTAGCCTCTCAACCTTGTCGTAAGCACAAGTGGGGAAAAGAATTGAAATGCTTAAAACATAAAATTAATCTAACCTCCTAACCTTACTATTTAGCATGGGTGGCTAAGCCAATCCTCTTTGTTATGTGTAGGCAAACAAATAAATAAAATTGCAGAAAATTGAAATACTTGGAGAAATGAAAGCCTAAGATACTCTCTTTGGGCTTACTTACAATTATAAATAGTGAAGATAAGAAGTGGGTATCCAAAACCCTTACTTGGGAGGCTCTTCTTGGGTGTTTTATGGCCCCAAATGGGAAACATCTCCCCTTTTCTGGAAACAAAACTACAGAAAATCAGGAAGCAAAGCTTGCTGGAAATGCTACAAAACCACCAGAAAACTTATGTTAGTGAATAAATAAATTTTATACACAAAAATCAACATGTAAATGTATGAAATTTGACCCATTTCAGAACAAAAATTTACCCAACAAATTGTATGAAATAATAATGAATGAAACAGAAAATAGTAAGAGGGTTTTAGTGGTTGAAGAGACAAATTTCCAGATCTGAAATGTTTCTTCTCTAACCATTGGTGACCTACAAAAGTATGATATATAGCTACAATAAAATACAGGAGGTGAGTAGATTCGTATGTAATCACAAAATACTTTGAAATAACAAATAGAAACCAACTCACTTAGATATATAACAATACTACCATAAATCTATCCAAGAAAAATACTTTGCTTGGATATCCTAATCTAGATCTAAAAGAAAGAAAATCATAAAAAAACCAAAACAATTTCACCTCAATGTAGCTCAATATTTTCACTAAGAATACTCCCAATTCACACCATGTATCCTCCAAATATTTTATATTATTGAAAGAAAGGTTGTTGAGAATACTTGGAACAAGCTTTTGAAAAAAGAGAGAAAAATGGGAGAGAGAGAAGACTGGGAGAGATTTGGGAATAATAACTTTACTCTAATAATATATGTGAAATGAGGGAGGGTTAGGCATTATTTTATACATGGGAGAGGGGAGACACCCCTCTTGGATGAGTTCCAAGTGTCACTCACCAAGAAAGAGTGAGCATCTCAAGGGGGGTACACTTTTAGGGTTTTGGAGTGAGATAGGGTTTGAGGGTTGAGGGGAAAATGGAGAAACACCTTTTCATACTTCCCAAACAAAAGGTTACACATCAAGGAGGGCGCACTTAGGGTCTTTGGTGTCATTTTGGCTTAATTTTTAATTTTGGCTAAGTTTCTCACCAAGGGGGGTGCACTTTCCTTAGGTAGATGGTTATGTTAAGTTGTGGCTAAGAAAAGGGGGATGGGTTAAGTTAGAAAATGGATTTTCTAAATTATTAAATGGTTTAGGAAACATTTTCCACTCTCTCTCAAGTCATTTTTCTCAATTTACAAATTTTGGCATTTTTTACTTAGCCAAATTAAGCAATTAAATTGTTGACTCAAGACTGAGTAGGAGTCCTCATGGAAAATGACCTAGAAAAACTTGCCCAATTTAGATAAAACTTGGTCCAAGGGTGTAGGGGGTCTCAGTCCATTTATTTTGAGTACTCACACCCCTATCAAAATGTAATATACCGGATATAAAAGTATGCAGAACATAAATAAAATGCTAGAAATGGCTAAATAACAGTAATATAACCAACATAATATCCACAATAACACATATATGATATGAGAACAACAACAGAATAGCACTTTGATTTAGAAATAAATGTTCACGGGCCTCTTCAAGGGTGAAACCTCCAATCGAGCAGTGCTCTGTTATAATAATATCCAAGCTAGGGTTTCCATACCCTCGACCCTTATTTATACTAAATATGTCTATTAAGAGAAGCATATAGAGGAAGATCCTTCTAGAAGAGGAAGCTTCTATTAGGTCTTCTGATGTAGGAGAATCATAAGCAGTCAAGCGAGCATGGAGGTGAAGGACAGCTGGAAAGCGCAACACACATTTTTCACGTTTTGAAATGTTTTGAAAGTTTAAGGGAGCGTATATTAATGTAATAGTTAGGAAGATGGCGTACTTTCATTTATATCTTGGAGGTTGTAAATAGGTCTTGAGCGATTTCTCTCATCTATAAAACATTAAGGCATTTAAGCCCAGTTAATGAAAGTAGGTAGGTTTGAATTAATAGATTAGACAACTTAGAGAATAGGAGGGAAAATAGATATAGACACCCTCGCCTTTGTATCATTAGTTAGTTGTATCATGAGCATAGAGTTGTAGCACAGAACTGTAGAGAAGAACCCATGTACATGAGCTTTGAATTAATATATGAAGCTTTGAATCAGACTCATGGTGTTATGATGTTGTCTGTGTATACATGTTGAATGGTATGCTTATGGTTGTTTATTTCTTTGTGTTATACATTTGTTATGAGGCTATGTTGTGTGTATGTAGGATTTCATATTTAATGTTTGAAGTCTAAGAGAATAAAGAGAATGAGTTTCAATTGTTTCTCTTCCTGAGAGAGAATTTCCTGCAAGGAGTGCAGTGAAACGTTCGCAAGGAGTGCATTGATGAAGGTTCAGAGTTTAGCTCTGGAATCTCAGGAGGGATACCGTTGTTCTCATTCCAATAGAAGTGCAAGTGAAGAACAAAAGTCGTGCAAGGTGTGCGCAGGCTTGTTGAAATCTTGGAACTTATCAACCAAGGAGAGAGTTGAAGGACTATTGTTGCAAGGGGTGCACAGAGTCGAAGAAATCAAATACTTAGAAGTATTTGAAAGTTCGCCGCAAGGAGTGCACGTAGGGGTCATTTTGAGACTTGAGTTGCAAGAGAAAGATCAAGAGGGGTAACACCTTTGAACACTTCAAAGGATGATGGAGGTAGAACTACTTCAAAGGGAGACGAGGGTCGAAGTCATCTAGCAGAAGAAAAATTCAGAAGGGAGAACATTGGCTCATTTCGCAGGAGCAATGAATGATCGAAATTCTCTATGGACAATTCATGAAACCACGAGGATCGTATGATCCAGAGAAGTTATAGGGTGGTTAAAGGTAGGCGAACTCATCACTCTGGGATCTAGAATCAATGTGGACCGTTGATCGTTCTTTGCACAAGCCGTCATATCATTTCGGCATTCCGGGGATCCTAAAGACAAGGAGTTGAGTGCAGTGGAATGAAAGTCCCGAAGTCACGAGTTGTGATAGGAATTGGTGTGGATTTTTGGGATTTTCTCCCTTTAGGTGTTAGGAACTAGAGGAGGCAACGCTTTTGGATCATTCAAGTACCGAAAACCGGGAAGAGTGACGGGTGGCAGGAGTTCATGTCAGAGATAGAGGATGGTGGAGAAGATAGGTGGCATACTTGTTGCCAGGCGGAGTCAAGACTTTGTTGACTATTTTAGGGTTTGGAGGTCGATAGACTGGGAGCCTTGCATCCGGATTCGCGAAGTCGCGAAGTCCAAAATTATGAATCAGGAGGAAAGTTTTGTGAGAGGCTAGCCTTTGCTGAATACATTTCAATGAATCAACATTTCGGGTTTCGGCAGTAGAGGGCCAAGAAACTCGACAACAGGGATCACGAAATTGTGAGACCCAAAGTTTTGAATTAGTGACGAGGGAAACATTATTATGGTCAAGGAGATTTGGGTTGGTTCCTGGTGTTTGTTCATGCAGGCTCAATTCATAAGGACCTGTGTATACGCCGTGAGCGTATGAGATATTTTCTGAGGGGAAATATAAAAGTCAATCGGACTCAAGGGTAGATTTAGAAAGATCTTGTGTGGACCTCAGCCTGAGGATAGGGGGTCTACATCAAAGTGGTATCAAAGCTTGATTTTTTCTTTATTTCAGGTAGAGTAAGCTAGAGGAAAAGGAGTACTCTGATACACATTAAAGTGGTATCAGAGCTTGATTTTGTCTGTATATTTTAGGCAGAGTAAGCTAGAGGAAAATGAGTACTCTGATACACATCAAAGTGGTATTAGAGTACAAAAAAAGTTAATTTTTTTCTGTAGCAGAGAAAAGAGGAACATTTCTCAGCCATGCCGTTGAGAAGAAGAGATAGGCCCATGCCAATGCCTAATCCAGTAGTGGAAAGAGAAATGCGTGAATTACGTGCCAAGCTTGATGCCATGGAGACAAAACAAAGGCGCACAGTCGACACTGGGGATATTAGCGAATATGAAACTGAAAATGAAGCTGGACATGAAGGAGAAGAAGTAGCAGTCAAAGATGCTCCAGATGAATGCCTATTCAGGGTTGTTGCAAGGATAGGTGCCAGGGAAAAAATTGAGATTCTCATGTATGAGGGGAACCTGGATGTTGAAGAGCTTCTAGACTGGATTATAACTCTGGATAAATACTTCGACTATGAGGATGTTGAGGAAGACAAGAAGGTAAAACATGCTTTCAAAAGACTTAAAGGGCATGCAACATTATGGTGGGATGAACTATAGGCTGACAGACATTGGAAAGGCAAGAAAGAAACAAGAGTTGTGATAGAATGGTTGTGAAGATGAAAGCCAAATTCATACCCAAGGATTATCAAATCACTCTTCGGAGAATGCAAAATTTGAGACAGAAGTTGATGAGAGTGAAATAATACACTAAAGAATTCTTCAAGATAAACATCAGAGAAGGTCATCAGGGAAGTGATGATGAAAATGTGGCTAGGTACATGAATGGTCTGCAGTATGACATTCAATATGAGATGAGCATGATGACCCTCCAAAATGTAGAAGATGCTTATCATATGGCTCTGAAAGCTGAAAATAAGATGAGCCGAAAGCAAGGTCAAAGAGGTCTAGGCAAAAGTCAAGCCAGAGGCAAAGAAATTGCCCAAGACAGAAATTAAAAATCTAAAGAAGAAGGGAAGAAACCTCAAACTCAACATGAGAGAGGGGGAAGCTCACAGAGAGGATAGTATGCTGATATAAATACTTTTCCTCATACCAGAGGAAGAGGCAGAGGCGGTGAAGTGAAATGCTTTTTCTGTGGGGAAAACAGACATAAATATTATGAGTGTCATGATAGGAGGAAAGAAGGTGGTGAAACTTACATTTCCAAAGCACAAGGACGGAATGTTGAGGCAAAAGATGTTGGGGGCAGAAGATCCTTGATGATGATGAAAGTTATCTTAACACCATAGAAAGAGGCAGAGAACCCAGCCCAAAGGAACAGACTTTTTCAGACTTCTTGCAAAACCAAAGACAAGGTATGCAAAGTCAACATGGATAGTGGTAGCACAGACAATCTCATTTCTACAGAGATGGTAGAAACGCTGGAGCTAGATACTATCGTACATCCAAGCCCATACAGAGTTTTGTGGCTACAAAAAAAACATCAGGTAAATGTCACTAAACAATGTTTAGTTGAATTTAAAATAGGAGGATATAAGGATGAAATATTATGTGATGTCATTCCCATGGATGTTTGTCATCTATTGTTGGGTGGACCATGGAAATATGATAGAAATGTGATTCATGATGGGAGAAAGGACACATACACCCTAGAGAAGAATGGGAGGACACACATGTTGTTGTCGATTAAGGATAAAGAAGTAAAAACAGAGACAAGCAACATTGTACTTCTCATGAGTGGGAAGGAACTTATTAATGAGGTTAAGAAGAAGGAAGACACACAATTTATTGTGGTCAGAAAACCTAGAATTGTTTTGACTAGTACAAGAGTGGATGATTTACTAGAAGAAATCCAGAAGTTACTGGAAGAGTTTTTTGATATAGTAGTGGACAAAATACCTTGTTCGTTGCCACCGATCATGAGTATAATCCATCACATTGATCTTATACCTGGATCCAGTTTACCAAACAAAGAAGTGTACAGGTTGACGTCGTAGGAAAATGAAGAAGTCAAGAGACAAGTCTAGGATTTAATGGACAAAGGATTGGTTAGAGAGAGCTTGAATCCATGTGTTGTTCCAATAGTGCTCAGCCCAAAGAAAGATGGAGGCTGGAGAATGTGTACAGAATCAAGAGAAATCAATAAGATTACCGTCAGATATAGATTTCCATTGCCAAGGATGGACGATTTGATGGATTTCTTGAGTGGAGCAAATGTTTGTTTCAAAGATTGATTTGAAAAGAGGATATCATCAAATTCATATGAGAGAAGGTGTTGAATGGAAGACATCATTCAAGATGAATGAGGGGCTATATGAATGACTTGTCATGCCATTTGGTTTATCAAATGAACCCAGTACTTTCATGAGATTGGATGAATGAAGTCCCGAAGGATTTCATTAGGAAATTCATTATCATATATCTTGATGATATATTGATTTTCAACAAGACAAAAGCAGAGCACTTAAAGCATTTAGCTGCAATAATGAGGAGATTACAGCAAGAGAAGTTATTGATAAATATGAAGAAAACATCATTTATGAGGACATAACTCATTTATTTATGTTTTGTTATCTCTGCAAATGAATTGAAAATGGATCTGGATAAGGTAAAAGCAATTAAGAATTGGCCATCACCGAAAAATGTGTTTGAAGTTTGAAGCTTCCATGGCTTAGCTAGTTTCTACAGGAAATTTATCCGAAATTTTAGTGGGATTAGTGCACCGATGACGGACATGGTGAAGAAAACACAAAAACCTTTTCATTGGAAAGAGGAAGCAGAGAAGAGCTTCAATCTACTGGAGAAGAAGACCATGAAGCAACCAATTTTGGTTTTGCCAGATTTTAGCAAGACATTTCAGGTCAAGTGTGACGCGAGTGGATTTGCAATTGGAGCGGTCTTGAGCCAAGATGATAGGCCGGTTGCATACTTCAGTGAGAAATTGAATGAAGCGAAGATTAAATACTCAACATATGACAAGGAATTTTATGCTTTCATACAAGCATTGAAGAAATGGAGACATTATTTGATTCCTAAAGAGTTTGTTTTGTATAGCGACAATCATGCTTTGCAATTCATGACTCAACAGGAGAAGTTGAACCAAAAGCATGCTAAATGGGTTGAATACATGCAGAATTTTACTTTTTTGATTAAGCATATTTATGGAACTGCTAACAAAGTTGTTGATTCTTTGAGAAGGAAATGTTTTCTTATGCAGGAATTCAGAGTCAAAACTTTGGGTTTTGATAACCTCAAAGAAATGTACAAGGATGACCCAGATTTTAAGGAAGCGTATGAGGCGTCTAAGAATCCAATTCTCAGGGACATAATCTAGTGGACCGAATATATGATCCAGGATGGATTATTATTCAGGGGAAATCAACTATGTATTCCAAAATTCTCCATGAGGGAGAACCTACAGAAGGAAAAACATAGTGGAGGATTGGCCGGACATTTCGGTCATGACAAAACGTTCTCAAAGTTGAATGGCACATATTTTTGGCCAGGGATGAGGACATATGTTAATAAATTTGTGGATAGATGTAGGATTTGTTAGCACACAAAGAGGAAAATGAAGAACACAGGGTTATATCAACCATTACCCATACCAGAAAGGCCGTGGGACACAGTGAGCATGGATTTCATATTGGGACTACCAAGGACACAAAGAGGATGTGATTCAATCTGTTAAGAACCAAACATCAATATAGCATAGAAAAACCTCAGGAAAACTACTCAACACCTTGAAAAAGAGATAATTTTAGATAATAATCCTCTTCGAGGAGGCAACCTCCTTTTACCCCACTTAAATTTTCAAGTACAAGATGATTCAAAATGAAAATGTCTCCTTGGTATATATAGGAGACTAGGAGGTATAAT
>JZKD02S1038053.1:0-13358 GCA_000966675.3 Picea glauca | reverse complement strand
GCATCCTCGGACTGTGTAGCAGCTCCCGTGTTTCAGCATCAGCTCAACAACGACTTGGGCAGTTCTGTGTTTCAGCAATGGTCTGAAATACTATTCTGCAAATATGGACACTTCTACACTTCTAATCAATGGTTAGGTTCAAAAGTAATGTAAAGTATTATGAAAAACAAATTAAACATATAGTGATGAGAAAGGACGTTGTATACCTTGAGGTGATCAGATGAAGTGATAATATGAGTCTAAATACAGGTGATGAAGGGTATAACAATGGCAAAAAGTATGAGCAAAAGGGTACAATATGTGGTCCCAACAACAGGTATTGAAACAAGATATTTGTGATGGTTGAATCTTGAAGAAGATACTTCCCTTGAACACTGGGGCACAATAGCAGAAACATGCAATAAAACACAATAATGTAGTGGATACAGTGACTTTTGTTGGGTGACCCAAAGGGGTAAAAACAAATCAGAGGATTGTCTTAGTGCAGAGGTTTAGTGGATTAAAATGCATTCAAAGACAAAGTTTCATGTTCAAGGGGAACCGTAAGAGCTACTGGTAGTGTTCTCAAAAAATGGATTGGCTTGCTTCTTTCAATTTTTCCCCCATCCAGATAGACAAGTACCTCTTTTTAATTTAACGAGGTCGAGGAGGGTAACACATGCTCGATATGACTCACCTTTGGTAAGTCCCTCTTCCTTTGTTTAATGAACTGGGAGAATTAAGGGTTTGATCTCATATGAGCCCTTCAATGTGTAATTGTTTAACGAGTCGAGAGAAGGTAAACTCAGTGGTTTTCATATTTAGAGAGTCTGAAAACAACTTAAATATGACTCCAATGTTGTCCTTTTTTGTAATGTTAGTCTCATGAGGCTAAAAAGGAGATAAATTATCACTCTAAAGATGCCCTTTCAAACCTTTTAACGAGTAGGAAAGGAAGCAAGATCACTTGACAATATTTTCATGTTTAGAGAGTCTGAAAAGAGCTTAAAGATGACTCCAAGGGATTCCTTTTTCATATATCCATGCCGGTCTGAAAAAGAGATAAAAGTTTAGCCAATTGCATTCTCATGTTTTTTCGAGCACGAGAAAGAACAAAGACTGAGCTTGGTATGCCCCCATCTTGAAATCTAGTGGCTTAACTATAGAATGATCATCAAAGACTAGAGACATGCCCTCCAATATTCAATTCATTCATTGAATTTGAGGTGGTCATCAATTTCTCTACTATATGGAGAAAAAGGGTAAGAGTGGATGAAATGAAGGTTCAAGAGAGGTGATTGTTTCATTTTTTAACAAGCTTGACATAGGAAAAGAACTATGCTCAGGGCTCTGGGTTCAATCCCCAGATTGTTGTTTCATTTGTTAACGAGCTTGCTATAGAGAGGAAAACTATGCTCATGACCTCTGTTTCATTTTTTAACAAGCTTTCTACAGAGAAGAGAAATTGTGCTTGCCAAATCTCCTTGATCATGGCTTCCAAGAGAATAACGCTTTGGAAGGACACCACATCAAGGGACAAAATTCGGTCATGGCTTCCAAGAGATCTTCACTAGATGGAAAAAAATTTCTCTGGAAGGAACACATGTCAAGGGTCATGACAGGGGTAAGGAGATCAGGCTCCAATATCCCTACTGAATATATCACCATGTCAACGACCAGATCCAAGTCATCGGAAGTTGAAGTCATGGGAGACAATGAAATATCAACATCAATAGGGGAGATAGATTGTATATTTGCCTGAATTTCTTCATGAGGGGGAAGAAAAGAGGATCCATGATGGTTATCATCCTGAGGTAGCTCTTCAATGCTCAAAATTTCCATAATAGATTCATCTGAGGGAAAAATTGGGGAAATGTAGTCGATCGCAGACGACAAGGAGCTTAACCATGATGACATCGAGTAATTTTCGGGTGCCAGTAGATGTTGGTCATCCAAAGAGGGAGAATTGGATTGGATAGAAACATATGAGGTTTTGGCTGAACCAAGTGGCATGGTGTCACATAGTGCATCGAATTCCAAAGGACTAGGTACAATCCAAGGATCAGATGATTCCAAAGATTGATAAGTTGTGGTCGAAACCATATCAAATGTGGAAATATGATGTGTAGTCGGTAGAAGTGGTGTAGGGAAGGTACCCATGAGGATATAATATTTCAATAAGCCAACAACAATGCTTTCATATGTGATCTTGTGATCTCCCAAGAAAGGAATGTTGTTAGTAGAGGGAGCGCGAGCATTGATCGTGCAAAAATCTAACTAATTAACAGTGACAATTTTTCCTTGATGAGGAAATTGTACACATTGAAAGACTGATGAGGCAAAGACAGTCATAGCATAAAAACAACTTCTTCTAAGTAACAAGTTGTAATCAAGGGGAGCATCGACCACCTCGACATCAACAATGGTAGTTTTTCCACCCAATTGGATCGGAAGGCGCTGTAAAATCCCATGGGGATGGAAACCTCACCCATTGAAGGTGCATAAAATCATTGGGGATTTGTTAAGTGTGGATGATTTTAAACCTTTCCAACATGATAAAGACATGAAACAAGTTGAGGCTCCCTCATCTAGAATAGTTCAGTGGATTTGTTGATTGTGAACAACAACATCAACTTGGAAAGCAAGTTAGTGGGAGAGTCGAGACACATAATTGTCCAGGTTAAGCATGATATGGTTGGACGACTCAGGATCAACAGAACCAATAGTGGCCAAGAGCGTTTTACGTTGACTGGGGTAGTCTTGTAGAACTTCTAATGTAGACATAGCACATAGTGCTTGAGCCAAATCTTCAACAATGTTGTAGTTCTGGGTGGCACGTGAACTAGGATTAAAGGTAGATTTATGGATAGTTCTCTTAGGAGGGCGTAAGATAGAGTCAAATGTAGGTTTCTCAATCTGAAGTGGTCTAAATGGAGGATTAACCGATGGAGGACTAATGGAGGATGGCGATGGATCTGATAAAGTACCGATACCGTCAGTGACCTTTCCTTTGTCAAGGTTACCTGGTGTTTCATATGTCTTAGAGAGAGTGTTCAAATTAATCCCATTAAACATATAAATATGTGCACTCATCGAGGTCTCATCATTAGGATGGCTAGAAATTCCCCCATGAGAGGGGGTTTGAGCAACCATGGATTGCTGCTATGAAAAAGGCCGAGTAAGCACAATGGGTTGTGAATTTCCCTGGAAAATTTTGGCCACTACATTGCAATGTGGATAGTCTCAATTGTAGTGATCGCCATCACAAATGATACAGGAGAATTTCAGTTTTCGTTGTGCTTTCTTTTTGGTAGAAGATGTTTGAGATTGATTTTTTGGTTGTTCATTGTTATTAGTATTTATTTATTTATTTTTTGTCTTCTTCTTACCTTCGGGTTGTTTTGAAGGGGAAGATTGAACTACATTCACCTTAGAGATATGAGTTTTGGGGGAGGCATAGGAGAGTGTGGTCGATTGGGAATTAAATTGAGTTTTAACAGAACCGATAATACCATCTGCATGAGATGAGGATGATGTCTTGGATGGATTGGTATTATCTTGAGTAGCATTCGGAAGAAAATCATACAAAGTACCAGATTCTGAATAAACCAAATCTAAGTACTCAGCCTGAGCAATGGTTTCTTCCTTGGTGACTGTGCCACCCATAGAGACATCGTGAGTTATTGGGGGTAAAAGTGATTTAGTAAACCATTTTTCCAATAATATGTCAGGAATGATTACCTTGATCATCCTTCGTCATCGTCTCCACTCATGAATATGGTCAGAGATATGCACAGATTCATTTTGACGAAGGGAGGTCAAGATTTCAGTACCTATCTTGTAGTGAATAGGTAGTTGAAAGTGTGTGAGGAAAGACATGGCAAGGGAGTTGAAATCATGAAAAGAATCACGTGGTAGTTCAATATACCACTTTTTTGCAGAGCCAGTAAGTGTTCACTGGAAAAGACACAAACGTATAGAATCATCCATCAGGGAGTTTGATGAACACAAAAAATGGAAAGTAATCACATGGTTATTTGGATCTTCGACGGATCTTCTGTCAAATTTTAGAATATCAGAAGGAAGTTTAGCTGGAATAACTGGACAAACCAGTGAATGAAAAATAGGATCATTAATTAACCGAGACAAGTCTAGGAGATCCAAAGTTGCAAGGAAAGGTATTTGTTGGTTAATTTGCATATGATACTAGTGTGGCATATGAACACTAGTAGGACCATAAACTGGCTTAGGTGGATAGTTGTAACAATTAGGTCCTCCTACATACTGTTGTTGCTGACCAGGATAAACAAGATTTGATGATGGTTGAGAAACATTTGCATAACCCGGTGGGTTCTGAACATTATAAGCTGGGTGATTTGCTTGCCCATAAGGAGGATAAACATTGTTCCCTCGAGGAGGGTAAGGAGTATATCCAGGAGGCGGATACACATTAGACCCATGGGGAGGATAAGGTTGCTTTCCTTGAGGAATCCAGGTGGTGTTTGGGATGTCACCCAGATAAGGTTGTTCATAAGATGATCCTGAAGGAATAAGATTTGATACTCATCCTTATGGGTTATGATATGAGTGCCCGCCAACATGGGGTTGGATAAATGTGCCTCTATAAGATACTCCCCAGGATTTTGAAGGGTTTCCAAGAGACGAAGGTTTCCCCCCTGCTAGCGGTGGATTAACGACCAGGATATGACTGGAAAAGGGAGGTTTCCCTTCAGGAAGAAAATGAAAAGGGGGTTATCCCCTAGGAGGGGTGGGGCCACCATAGGATGATGGTCTTTCGGGAGGGATAAGTCTGCTAGATGGTGTTTTCCCTCTAGTGGATTGTATTTGGTTGGCAAGGGTCTGCATTCTCGGGTGAAAAGATGTCCCAGCAGGATCATGCAGAACATGTGGAGCTGTAGAGTGAAAGTTTGTAAATGCAAGGGTAGGGATCAAAGTTCCTTGGGAATGAGTAGAGGTGACGAGTCTAGCATTAGGATAGACTTGTGTTGGTGCAACAGTAGATTTAATGAACTGATTGATGGGGTGATTCATCGTTTGACCAGATGTCCCACTTTCAACAAGAGGGTCATGAGGATTAAAGGGTTGTCGAAAGGACTTGAAATGCTCATAGAGTTCGTGTCCTGATGAAGTCCTCCATACAGAATGAGAAGGTGTGGGATTTGTATCTACTACAGTGGTAGGACGGAAAAGAGTCCTATACTCATCACCAAAGGTTGGTTCTGTGGATCCCATATATGTTTTGGTAAAAGCTCTCTCAGGTAACTTTGGGACCTCTTCATCTATGACGTTCCCAAGGGAGTCTAAATGAAGAAAATGTGGTTCAATAGGATTTACCGACACAGATGTAATGTGAGGAGTGAAATTCTCAACCGTAACCAAAGAACCTTCAGAATTTTCTAACGAAGGACCAACAACACTCCCAACGTCAGATTGATTTTATACCTCTCCACGGTAGTTGTCTTCTGGAGTGTTAGGAGGTAAGCGTTGGTAGCCTTCCAGAGGCATCCATTCCATCCTACGTGATGTATGAAAATATTTATCATCTACAGGCTCAATGTTGGAGAATAACAGTACACGCCAAAAATCTAGGGCCAACTAACAAAAAGAAACAGCGTATGCTAAAAAAATCTAGGAATCAAAACCAAGCAAACAAGACTTCTCTCGATGATCGTAATAGTTCGTGATGAAACCCAACGTCACATGATCAAGTCAAGAAGGGTATAGAATATGGTGGAACAGTTACAATGGCGACCTGCTTAACGGACTTTCACCTTGGTGCAAGCTTCCACACAGTAATTGTGGATTTACCCTCCAAGGAGCCCGAGTGAGTTTGACCAATGTCTGTCCTAGGTACAATGAGACTTACCTTCATCATCACCTCGTGTAAGTACCTAAGGATTATGGAAACTAAGGACACCAACTCGCAGTCAGCCCCTACGCAGGTACAATCGACAATCCGATCTGAACGTATGGGTAGGATAAGAAGTCTGAAATCAACTTGAGAGGCTCCCACAGATAATAGTGGGTATACCTTAAAGTGACCCCAAATATACAATCTGACCACTACAAACAGTTGAACCATAGAGGGATAATCTCTGTAACTCTCCCGAATGCAACCTCATGTGTAACCCATGTGTGAGAGGGGGATCCCAGAAAGCCTATACGACAATTGAATTTGACTCTCCCTATCTTAGGATGCTAATGTTTGTTTTGAAAACTTTGGAGAGTTGTAATCATATCTTAATCCAAAGTGCTAATCCTAGTCTAATGTTGGTGGAATATCCTAAAAATAAAACATTCTAGATAATTTTTAATTAGCGATGATTTTACGATTGTTCTTTACTCAAAGGGTGTATGACAATGGAACTAATGGTATGATGACTCAATTCCCAAAAATGCACAAGAAGATGATAAGCAATCATTTCTTTCGATGAATGGATATTTAAGGGAAAGAGAGAAAATTGTTTTCATTATCAAACACTAANGTCAATGATTTAAACCCAATGTTGGACATGAGGAGGCCTTCCATTAAGGCATGCATGTCCCAAGGTACTAACTAGTTTCTAAGTCTAGTTCCTGGATAATGTGTTGAAGTCGACATGAATAGAGTCATCGAAGGAGGGCCTTGATGTATCCCCCATCAACGACACAAAACTAACATAGAGATATAATTGGTAGATCAAATGAACATGGACTGACACAGGTATTGAAACAAGATATTTGTGATGGTTGAATCTTGAAGAAGATACTTCCCTTGAACACTGGGGCACAATAGCAGAAACATGGAATAAAACACAATAATGCAGTGGATACAGTGACTTTCGTTGGGTGACCCAACGGAGTAGAAACAAATAAGAGGATTGTCTCAGTGCAGAGGTTTAGTGGATTAAAATGCATTCAAAGACAAAGTTTCATGTTCAAGGGGAACCATAAGAGCTACTGGTAGTGTTCTCAAAAAATGGATTGGCTTGCTTCTTTCAATTTTCCCCCCATCCAGATAGACAAGTACCTCTTTTTAATTTAAAGAGCTCGAGGAGGGTAACACATGCTCGATATGACTCACCTTTGGTAAGTCCCTCTTCCTTTGTTTAATGAACTGGGAGAAGTAAGGGTTTGATCTCATATGAGCCCTTCAATGTGTAATTGTTTAACGAGTCCAGAGAAGGTAAACTCAGTGGTTTTCATATTTAGAGAGTCTGAAAACAACTTAAATATGACTCCAATGTTGTCCTTTTTTGTAATGTTAGTCTCATGAGGCTGAAAAGGAGATAAATTATCACTTGAAAGATGCCCTTTCAAACCTTTTAACGAGTAGGAAAGGAAGCAAGATCACTTGACAATATTTTCATGTTTAGAGAGTCTGAAAAGAGCTTAAAGATGACTCCAAGGGGTTCCTTTTTCATATATCCATGCCGGTACGAAAAAGAGATAAAAGTTTAGCCAATTGCATTCTCATGTTTTTTCGAGCACGAGAAAGAACAAAGACTGAGCTTGGTATGCCCCCATCTTGAAATCTAGTGGCTTAACTACAAAATGATCATCAAAGACTAGAGACATGCCCTCCAATATTCAATTCATTCATTGACTTTGAGGTGGTCATCAATTTATCTACTATATGGAGAAAAAGGGTAAGAGTGGATGAAATGAAGGTTCAAGAGAGGTGATTGTTTCATTTTTTAACAAGCTTGACATAGGAAAAGAACTATGCTCAGGGCTCTGGGTTCAATCCCCAGATTGTTGTTTCATTTGTTAACGAGCTTGCTATAGAGAGGAAAACTATGCTCATGACCTCTGTTTCATTTTTTAACAAGCTTTCTACAGAGAAGAGAAATTGTGCTTGCCAAATCTCCTTGATCATGGCTTCCAAGAGAATAACGCTTTGGAAGGACACCACATCAAGGGACAAAATTCGGTCATGGCTTCCAAGAGATCTTCACTAGATGGAAAAAAATTTCTCTGGAAGGAACACATGTCAAGGGTCATGACAGGGGTAAGGAGATCAGGCTCCAATATCCCTACTGAATATATCACCATGTCAACGACCAGATCCAAGTCATCGGAAGTTGAAGTCATGGGAGACAATGAAATATCAACATCAATAGGGGAGATAGATTGTATATTTGCCTGAATTTCTTCATGAGGGGGAAGAAAAGAGGATCCATGATGGTTATCATCCTGAGGTAGCTCTTCAATGCTCAAAATTTCCATAATAGATTCATCTGAGGGAAAAATTGGGGAAATGTAGTCGATCGCAGACGACAAGGAGCTTAACCATGATGACATCGAGTAATTTTCGGGTGCCAGTAGATGTTGGTCATCCAAAGAGGGAGAATTGGATTGGATAGAAACATATGAGGTTTTGGCTGAACCAAGTGGCATGGTGTCACATAGTGCATCGAATTCCAAAGGACTAGGTACAATCCAAGGATCAGATGATTCCAAAGATTGATAAGTTGTGGTCGAAACCATATCAAATGTGGAAATATGATGTGTAGTCGGTAGAAGTGGTGTAGGGAAGGTACCCATGAGGATATAATATTTCAATAAGCCAACAACAATGCTTTCATATGTGATCTTGTGATCTCCCAAGAAAGGAATGTTGTTAGTAGAGGGAGCGCGAGCATTGATCGTGCAAAAATCTAACTAATTAACAGTGACAATTTTTCCTTGATGAGGAAATTGTACACATTGAAAGACTGATGAGGCAAAGACAGTCATAGCATAAAAACAACTTCTTCTAAGTAACAAGTTGTAATCAAGGGGAGCATCGACCACCTCGACATCAACAATGGTAGTTTTTCCACCCAATTGGATCGGAAGGCGCTGTAAAATCCCATGGGGATGGAAACCTCACCCATTGAAGGTGCATAAAATCATTGGGGATTTGTTAAGTGTGGATGATTTTAAACCTTTCCAACATGATAAAGACATGAAACAAGTTGAGGCTCCCTCATCTAGAATAGTTCAGTGGATTTGTTGATTGTGAACAACAACATCAACTTGGAAAGCAAGTTAGTGGGAGAGTCGAGACACATAATTGTCCAGGTTAAGCATGATATGGTTGGACGACTCAGGATCAACAGAACCAATAGTGGCCAAGAGCGTTTTACGTTGACTGGGGTAGTCTTGTAGAACTTCTAATGTAGACATAGCACATAGTGCTTGAGCCAAATCTTCAACAATGTTGTAGTTCTGGGTGGCACGTGAACTAGGATTAAAGGTAGATTTATGGATAGTTCTCTTAGGAGGGCGTAAGATAGAGTCAAATGTAGGTTTCTCAATCTGAAGTGGTCTAAATGGAGGATTAACCGATGGAGGACTAATGGAGGATGGCGATGGATCTGATAAAGTACCGATACCGTCAGTGACCTTTCCTTTGTCAAGGTTACCTGGTGTTTCATATGTCTTAGAGAGAGTGTTCAAATTAATCCCATTAAACATATAAATATGTGCACTCATCGAGGTCTCATCATTAGGATGGCTAGAAATTCCCCCATGAGAGGGGGTTTGAGCAACCATGGATTGCTGCTATGAAAAAGGCCGAGTAAGCACAATGGGTTGTGAATTTCCCTGGAAAATTTTGGCCACTACATTGCAATGTGGATAGTCTCAATTGTAGTGATCGCCATCACAAATGATACAGGAGAATTTCAGTTTTCGTTGTGCTTTCTTTTTGGTAGAAGATGTTTGAGATTGATTTTTTGGTTGTTCATTGTTATTAGTATTTATTTATTTATTTTTTGTCTTCTTCTTACCTTCGGGTTGTTTTGAAGGGGAAGATTGAACTACATTCACCTTAGAGATATGAGTTTTGGGGGAGGCATAGGAGAGTGTGGTCGATTGGGAATTAAATTGAGTTTTAACAGAACCGATAATACCATCTGCATGAGATGAGGATGATGTCTTGGATGGATTGGTATTATCTTGAGTAGCATTCGGAAGAAAATCATACAAAGTACCAGATTCTGAATAAACCAAATCTAAGTACTCAGCCTGAGCAATGGTTTCTTCCTTGGTGACTGTGCCACCCATAGAGACATCGTGAGTTATTGGGGGTAAAAGTGATTTAGTAAACCATTTTTCCAATAATATGTCAGGAATGATTACCTTGATCATCCTTCGTCATCGTCTCCACTCATGAATATGGTCAGAGATATGCACAGATTCATTTTGACGAAGGGAGGTCAAGATTTCAGTACCTATCTTGTAGTGAATAGGTAGTTGAAAGTGTGTGAGGAAAGACATGGCAAGGGAGTTGAAATCATGAAAAGAATCACGTGGTAGTTCAATATACCACTTTTTTGCAGAGCCAGTAAGTGTTCACTGGAAAAGACACAAACGTATAGAATCATCCATCAGGGAGTTTGATGAACACAAAAAATGGAAAGTAATCACATGGTTATTTGGATCTTCGACGGATCTTCTGTCAAATTTTAGAATATCAGAAGGAAGTTTAGCTGGAATAACTGGACAAACCAGTGAATGAAAAATAGGATCATTAATTAACCGAGACAAGTCTAGGAGATCCAAAGTTGCAAGGAAAGGTATTTGTTGGTTAATTTGCATATGATACTAGTGTGGCATATGAACACTAGTAGGACCATAAACTGGCTTAGGTGGATAGTTGTAACAATTAGGTCCTCCTACATACTGTTGTTGCTGACCAGGATAAACAAGATTTGATGATGGTTGAGAAACATTTGCATAACCCGGTGGGTTCTGAACATTATAAGCTGGGTGATTTGCTTGCCCATAAGGAGGATAAACATTGTTCCCTCGAGGAGGGTAAGGAGTATATCCAGGAGGCGGATACACATTAGACCCATGGGGAGGATAAGGTTGCTTTCCTTGAGGAATCCAGGTGGTGTTTGGGATGTCACCCAGATAAGGTTGTTCATAAGATGATCCTGAAGGAATAAGATTTGATACTCATCCTTATGGGTTATGATATGAGTGCCCGCCAACATGGGGTTGGATAAATGTGCCTCTATAAGATACTCCCCAGGATTTTGAAGGGTTTCCAAGAGACGAAGGTTTCCCCCCTGCTAGCGGTGGATTAACGACCAGGATATGACTGGAAAAGGGAGGTTTCCCTTCAGGAAGAAAATGAAAAGGGGGTTATCCCCTAGGAGGGGTGGGGCCACCATAGGATGATGGTCTTTCGGGAGGGATAAGTCTGCTAGATGGTGTTTTCCCTCTAGTGGATTGTATTTGGTTGGCAAGGGTCTGCATTCTCGGGTGAAAAGATGTCCCAGCAGGATCATGCAGAACATGTGGAGCTGTAGAGTGAAAGTTTGTAAATGCAAGGGTAGGGATCAAAGTTCCTTGGGAATGAGTAGAGGTGACGAGTCTAGCATTAGGATAGACTTGTGTTGGTGCAACAGTAGATTTAATGAACTGATTGATGGGGTGATTCATCGTTTGACCAGATGTCCCACTTTCAACAAGAGGGTCATGAGGATTAAAGGGTTGTCGAAAGGACTTGAAATGCTCATAGAGTTCGTGTCCTGATGAAGTCCTCCATACAGAATGAGAAGGTGTGGGATTTGTATCTACTACAGTGGTAGGACGGAAAAGAGTCCTATACTCATCACCAAAGGTTGGTTCTGTGGATCCCATATATGTTTTGGTAAAAGCTCTCTCAGGTAACTTTGGGACCTCTTCATCTATGACGTTCCCAAGGGAGTCTAAATGAAGAAAATGTGGTTCAATAGGATTTACCGACACAGATGTAATGTGAGGAGTGAAATTCTCAACCGTAACCAAAGAACCTTCAGAATTTTCTAACGAAGGACCAACAACACTCCCAACGTCAGATTGATTTTATACCTCTCCACGGTAGTTGTCTTCTGGAGTGTTAGGAGGTAAGCGTTGGTAGCCTTCCAGAGGCATCCATTCCATCCTACGTGATGTATGAAAATATTTATCATCTACAGGCTCAATGTTGGAGAATAACAGTACACGCCAAAAATCTAGGGCCAACTAACAAAAAGAAACAGCGTATGCTAAAAAAATCTAGGAATCAAAACCAAGCAAACAAGACTTCTCTCGATGATCGTAATAGTTCGTGATGAAACCCAACGTCACATGATCAAGTCAAGAAGGGTATAGAATATGGTGGAACAGTTACAATGGCGACCTGCTTAACGGACTTTCACCTTGGTGCAAGCTTCCACACAGTAATTGTGGATTTACCCTCCAAGGAGCCCGAGTGAGTTTGACCAATGTCTGTCCTAGGTACAATGAGACTTACCTTCATCATCACCTCGTGTAAGTACCTAAGGATTATGGAAACTAAGGACACCAACTCGCAGTCAGCCCCTACGCAGGTACAATCGACAATCCGATCTGAACGTATGGGTAGGATAAGAAGTCTGAAATCAACTTGAGAGGCTCCCACAGATAATAGTGGGTATACCTTAAAGTGACCCCAAATATACAATCTGACCACTACAAACAGTTGAACCATAGAGGGATAATCTCTGTAACTCTCCCGAATGCAACCTCATGTGTAACCCATGTGTGAGAGGGGGATCCCAGAAAGCCTATACGACAATTGAATTTGACTCTCCCTATCTTAGGATGCTAATGTTTGTTTTGAAAACTTTGGAGAGTTGTAATCATATCTTAATCCAAAGTGCTAATCCTAGTCTAATGTTGGTGGAATATCCTAAAAATAAAACATTCTAGATAATTTTTAATTAGCGATGATTTTACGATTGTTCTTTACTCAAAGGGTGTATGACAATGGAACTAATGGTATGATGACTCAATTCCCAAAAATGCACAAGAAGATGATAAGCAATCATTTCTTTCGATGAATGGATATTTAAGGGAAAGAGAGAAAATTGTTTTCATTATCAAACACTAATATGGAATGTCCTCAATCTATTTGTTTCTCACTCAAATCTGATGCAATGCTAAAAATTTCAGAAATGCCTTCTAATATCCAAACCAATCACTAAAATATGTCCTTTTGCTTATATGTGAATGATAATAAGACGTAAGACTTCTAAATGTCAATCAAACTTTAGGATTAAACAATTAGAAGAAAACCTCACACAAAACAAAAAAATACACTCTCGTCGTGAAATAGACAAGAAGGACAAAGATAACCAAAATGAAAACAAGAACCAAAAAACCTCAAACAAAAGAGAAAAGATGGAAATTTGACCTCAAAGATCAAATGAAAGGGTTCACAGACAGGGATGATTTTAAGGATGGAAATTTATTTTAAAATGTAGAAACCTTGGAGAATCTTACTAATCCTTCATATGCCAACAATAAAATGTTTGGCGACATTTTTGTAAAATTATTTGAATTTATAAGGATTCTATATAGTTTGTATAAAATTTTGG
>JZKD02S1038042.1:0-13359 GCA_000966675.3 Picea glauca | reverse complement strand
GCCTCATTCAATTGATCCATTAAAGTAGCATTCGTACAATATCCCTTCTGATCACATTAGAGTAGGACCCTTCTATACTATCTAAATATTTTTATTTGGATTTAATCATTTTTTACGCCCTGGGTTCTGTTTGCATGTGTGAAGGACACTATCAACTACATCACTTTTCACACATGATTGGTGGTTCCCCATCACATATATTCTTTGCACCGACATTTAGGTACATGCATTCCCTCTACTAACATTTCATTTTATCTCTTGCCACCCTTTGAATTTTCCACAGGATACACCCCATATTAGTAAGTGGCTTACCCCAACCACTCTTGCATTCATTGTTACTTGGCGGTAGTAACTTACCCCCATGGATTGAAACATATTAGTGACTCTTTTTTTATTTTGACACCCATGCTTTCACATTCTCTTTAGGATTGGGAGTCGATATAGTTTACATCCCAGAGTTAAGCCTCATACATATTTTCTTGTCATGTCGATGAACTTACCCATTAGACTCTTGCATTGTTTGATGGTATAATATATGTTGAATTATCACATATCATAATCCTTTCGCTTCATCCATACTAGGACGATTCTTCATTTTTATGCCTCTATTCACCCACCTTTGAGGAAATTACCTCTTATGCCCCTACCCTTGAATGCTTCCATTTGCATTTTTTCAACTTTTTCATTACATCCATTTGGTTTCTCATTGGGGAATTTATCTCCCCGCTCTCATGATCTTTATCCACCTGATGTCCCCCTCAAAAACTTCACTTGGATATTGTGTCTCTTGAAACCTTGATTAAATTATTTGATGGGACTCGTGTCGCCTCATGGTGATATTTCACACCCCCCCAACACTCCTTTGGAAATACCAAGAGGGTCTTGTGCTTCTTTAACGCATGTTTCTTTATTAGTAGCATCCCTTTTTTTCCCTTGTTTAAAGAATCTATTATGAGCCACCCTTGTGTTCCATGTAATTTTTTCGCTTCCTCCTAAGTCCTACTACAATATACCCTTGTATTCATGAGTCTTTTACATCCATATTTGTCAAGTTTTGACCTCCAATTGTCCCCCTTTTTACTGATTCGTCATTGAACAACCTATTTCACAATAATTGACCATTCCTTGTGAAATGATTTCATTCGTTGCTAGGTTAGACTTGCGTTTATGCTTCAAACAAGGGAAGTCATGGGTCTATCTCTCTTTTCGTTCCGATCACACCTTAGTGTCGATCTCTATCATTTATCCTATTCTTACTACCTTATGTCGATTTTCAAAGATTCCCTTATTACTTGAATTTAGTGGGCCTTCCCCTATCGACTTCCAACATCTGTATTTGAGGGGTTTGGTTTAGATAATGGTGTTCCTTGGGTCCATTTTCCTCATTGGCGGGTTTCCTCAGACCAAGCAGGGAGAATATTCATTGCTCGTTGATTTGGTTGTTTCTCATGTGCTCAACTTCAACTCATTGTCACATCATTGAGATTTGTACATTTGATGGTTTAATGGTCTAGTTGATTATACCAACGTCCTAGACATGTGTGAGTTGTATCATCTCTTAGGAGGGAGTTTCCATTAAATTAAATCCCCACATGTTATGGCCACAACATTTGTTTCTTGAGATGTAGCTCCAATTATTGTACTTTGGATAATGGTTCTTGGGGGTTCCTCTTCTCCTTAAATACCAATGGAATTTCCCCTATCGACACTAACACCTTCATTCCAGGGGTTAGTCTCACTACATTGTGTACCTTGGTCCCATTTTCCTCAGTGATGGGTTCCCTATGACCAAGATGAGAGAGTCCTCATTGCTCTCATAATTGGTAGTATCTCACATGATTGACTTTAGGTTAGTCTCATACCATTTATATTCATACATTTGTTTCAGTGACTCACCCTGAGTTACTGTTCCTTGGATTTGACAATCCCATATGTAGCAATTACTAGAGACACTAGCTTGAGATTCCCTTCTGATAGATCACTTTAGATCTTAGGCCCCCCTTCCTATTCAATAGGGATAATTTGGATGTTTCTTTTCTCCCAAAGGGGCATCAATTCCTATGTATTCCGATTAGTTGTAGTCTTCAAAGGGACTATTTATGATGATACAAAGGGATTTATTGAAAAGGGGATTTCAATTAAATGGGGCAAAGTCTTTCAAATGTTCAAAAACCAAAGTTTTCCCCATGAAGCAGAAGACGAACTTGATCTCAAAATCTTCAAAAACATCAGGAAGTCAAAATTACATAGGGTGGCAACCCACACACCGATCTTTCCTTGAGCATATGAAATCTCATGGATAGTGCAACATGTATACCTGGAAAATTGACACATCCTCAATTCCAGTGGACACCCCATAGCGTCATCCCGAGAATAAGACATAACCTCATACTATCACTTGGAGAAATGGGATTTTTCATCAAATAAAGACCTTATCAAGAAATTCCTACCGAATAAAAAATATCTATGCAAAGTTTGTTAAAATCCTGGAAAGTCATTCAAAATAAGACGCTCACGCGAATATCCCACTAGCTTGTTGAGGACGTCATATCAGTAAGTTGTATAAATGTTGTGTAGAATATATGGGGAACAAGACAAGTCAAAGTTCACATGACTTCTAATGCCCCTCATATACTACTGCACCGATGTTGGGTCATCCTTCAATTGGGATGATATCCTATCAACATCTCTAGAAGACTCTATCAAAGAAACCATAGACACTACCCCCAATGAGTTTCCCAGTTTTCAAAAGTCCTCCTACCTTCTGGACATGGTACTTTTATGCTATCAATATCCCAATATGGGTTGGGGTTGATAGCCAACCAAACCTTCTCTTCACATCTACTGCAAAGTGCTCTAGGAGCACACGTACAAAACCGAGTATCAAAAATTTTGTGGTTACTTCCTGACACCCCTATACTAGTCCATTTTTTATTCACCTATGCCTTGCATGACCAATAAGTCCCAAGCGCTGGTACGAAGAATATAATATTGGTATCTCTTGAAGTATGGGATGTATATAAGGATAAATGGAGCCATCAAAGCTCCTCATCTGCTCCCCAGATTTGTCCCTGACAACCTAGTATTGCAAGAGATTGCGTATCAAACTGTAATCCATGGAGTTAGAGCGTCACTCTACAGGGATAAGAAGTCCATTTGGCCTCCTTTATCGTTATGTGTTGGATTGTACTCCTTTGTAGAAATTAAGTAATCTCAAGCTAAGGTGGAGAAATTGCTATCGTTCTGCTTTGGAGAAGAGAGATTCAAAAGGCATGACCCGTAGAACGCGGTGAAGGAATATTAAATGAAGCACAAATATAGATGGGAATACACATCATCCAAGTGGGAAGAAGAAGTGATCCACTGTTTCACCTTAACTTATCATGAAGTTATTTTCAGGTGAAAAATAAAACCACTGGGAAAGATCTCAGATGAGGAAAAGGCTCGAGAAGAGACACAAAAGAAAGATGAAGAAGAGGCACCAATAGCAACAACAAAAACCACGACTACAACTTTGAATTCTGAATAAAGAACAGAGAGAAACCAAGGAGGCAGTTGTATATAAGAAAAGAAGGAAGAAAGAAAAAGTACAAAAGAAGAAGGAGGACCCTGCTGAAAATAAAAACACAGGAAGAGGAGGCTAAATCCAAAGCAACAATAGGGGTGAAATTAGTAGCTGCAACAAAAACATCATCAACATCAAAAGTCGCTGAAGAGGATCAAAGGAAACATGATGAAGGCGCACTGAACAACGATGATTCTCTCATGGAAATTGACATCCGAGGATCGTCAACAAAAATTCTTTTCACTAGTGGTCATCTCCCAATCAGTGAGTTCAGGTTGGGGCTTCACACACCCTAAAAGCTCATAAAGGTGGAAAATATGAAGAAATGATGATTTCACAAGGCCACCAGTAGGATTGTGCAACGACAAACCGGAAAAATCCCAGTCATTATGAGTAACCCTATATTAGTTGTGACATAGACTCCAATGACATAAGACGTCAGAAAAGACCCACTCTCCATCAGATTCACCGACATCACTTTCACATTAGAAATATAACAAAATCTCAAGGATATGGTTCTTCAAAATAAAGAAAAGGATGACAAGATTAGAGAGTTGGAGGAACAAGTCAGGAGAAAATATAAAGATACAAAATCCTCATAGAATTCAAGGCATGCACCGAGAAGGTTAGGGTAGAGCTCAATGAGATGACTATGGACATATACACCCACCTTGAAGTTTTCCAGTAGTTGGAAACACAAATTATATCTCAACATAGCTCTGTACAGGCCAAGAATGTCCAATTAGTTGCCATACGGGAAGGATTGAACATTATGCAACGATGGATCGTTGAGAACCCGGATGCTCCAACCAAGATGCCTCACACTCTAGAATGGGAAAGGAGAATCGATTTTGCCGCCCTTGATCACTACCAACAAGATAGGGAGAGGACTAAAAAGGAAACACAATGCTCACTAGACATATGTGCACAACTCCACAAGGTTTCACACATTTTGATGCCTAAAGGGAATCTACCTCCCATCGAAGAGTTCAGAAATGCCAAGATAGAAGAGAAGATCTTTGAAGAAATCCAACACAATATTAATCAAATATGAGAGGTGTAATACCCAAGTTTTGAGTCCCCAAATTAATAATGTATTTTTTTTATTTGATGAAAGGCGAGAGTGCTTGGATAATTAAAAGGGGTTGGAGTGCCTAGGAAATGTAATATTTTGATCATTGTTAATAATAAAATACATCACTGGTTGCAAGACGAACAAGGACAAGAGTTATAGGGGGATATGATTCCATGAGATAGGGGGGAACCTGAGGGGCTAAGCCTTTAATTTTTTAAAAAATTATTTTTATTTTACCCACCATGGAATTTTAGAGAGAAAGAGGGGGTTACATGAGCTTCTTGGGGGAATGCCATGTTATACTTTGGATATGTAAACCCCATTCTTGATTGTCTGGGGGGTTGGACATTTATTATGACTAAATAAATTCTAGAGTCATTCCTCTCAGATTCATCCTTCTTGCACATTCTTGTGTTTACATGGGAAATGATGATGGATCACTAAATGTAAGAAACCATGGTGGATTGGCTGTAGAAATTACTGGTGTATCCTAGCCATGAATTGATTCCTTTTTACCTGGATGCATTGGCATGTTGTTAACCTTGTCCACAACTGTGAATCCTAAGAGTTCCATTGAGAGCCATTTTTTAAAGGTGTATTGGAAGGTCTGTGTGGTGACCCGGTGATCGGTGGACCGATGGCCCAGTGGATTGGATCTGCGTCAGATCGCATGATAATGGTATGAAGGATGTGCAAGGTGTCCCAATGGCTAGTGGGATGGTGGGCTAATGATCAGACCAATCCAGAGAAAAGAGAATGGTTATATGTAGGAGCTTGTGCGGTGGACCAGTGACCGATACCATGTCGACACCACATCAATAGCCACGTTGATGCCATGTCGTTCAATAGAAAAGGGGAAAATGCCCAAAAAGCTTCAGAAGGGCATAACTTTTTGCTCCGATATTGGAATTCAACAAACAAATAGTTATTGTAAAGCTATTGAAGAAAGGAATCTAGTTATTCACCCAAAAATTTGTTCTCAACAATAAATATTGCATTCAAATTAGAAGAATATGACTGGTGGCCTTATGAAACAAAAATAAAATATATTTTTTTGCAGTACTTTTTCCTTAAATGTGTATATATGTTTTTTTTTGTCAAACAAAAATTATATTGCATGCACACTTTCTTGTAGGAATAGGGGTATAAACATATTGGTTCAAGCTAAGAATGCATATTTGGGGAATGGGGGAAGGAGAGGGAGCCTTCAATCATGAGAGAGAAGCCATCGGTCAAAATATCAATGTTGGAAGTGTGGAGACAAAATCTAATGGACATCGGAGTAGAGTGGAGATAGAAACATTAATAGAGACTGTAAGAAGATTGAGAATAGAAGTGCAGATTTACAAAGTAGACAATGAGAAGATGGTGAAAGAGTAGAATCAAATAAATGCCCAAATTATGCAAAGACTAAATCAGTTGCAGAGACAAGCAAAGAATGGATCAAACTCAAGACAAGAGGAAGAAGGAAGACATCATGAAGGAAGAGATAACTACAAAATATACGATCATTCAAGAAGTGATAGAAAAAATCATATACTTCGCTCACCTACTTACTCAACAAGGAAATTTTATGCATCTAAAGACTACATAAGTGTCTCCTGTTAGGAATAAAATAAGAATAATACATGAGATGGGTAGTCTGCAAGTAGAGTTAAGGAAGCTTAAGCCACCATCCTTTGATGGTGAAAGAGAAAGAGAAGATGATGTTGAAGCTTGTTTGCTTGGAATTAGGAGGTATTTTCAGTTGCACAACTACTCCTCTAATCTAGAAGCCATAATTTCCACATACCATTTCCATGGAAAAGATACTATGTGGTAGGATCAACTGAAGAAATTTGAGCACATTAATGAGAACATGATCACTTGGAAGCAATTCAAGTGATATTTTTAAGAGTATCTTTCATAGGACTACTATGACAAGAAGATGCAAGAGTTCTTTGAACTTAGGTTGGGGATCATGGCCATGGGAGAATATGAAAATAAGTTCTTGGGATTGTTGAAGTATGTGGGGTTTATCAAGGATGAGAAGGTGAAGATACAAAGGTTTTTGAGTGGAATTCCATCTTTTTATAAAGAGAACATTCAATATGATGAGCCTAGAACTTTGATAGAGACCAATAGGAAGGATAAGTACTTGTATGAGCAAGGAAAGGGCATATAATATTTGAAAAAGTATTGGAAGGATAAGAATAAAGAGAACTTTGATCAGAGAAAGAAGGGATTCAAACCCCCTTTCAACATAAACAACCCTAATAAAAATCAATAAGATCAGTCTGCTAAGAATGAATCCAAGAAGGAAGACTCATTGGGAAAAAGGGTAAGACCACCAATAAAATGTTGGGGATGAAAATAAGACAACATGCACAAGAATTTTCCTCACAAAGAAGACAAAATGAAGACATTTCACAACATCCAAGAGGCTACTATATAAAAAGACATTGACAAAAATATTCCAAGAATATATGGAGCCTTGGAAGATCGACAAGCAGAGCACCAATCCCATATGATTGAAGTGGAAGGTACGATCATCAATCAACTTGTTTCTATTTTAACTGATTCAAGAGAAATCCATTGTGACATTGATCCTAAAGTAGTGGACAAATTACATTTGAGAAAGAGTAAGCTTGGAAAATCAAGTTTGGTTCAGCTAGCCACTGGAACCCAAAGAAGGATCAATGAGACAGTCATAGGATGTCAAATAAATTTGAATGTATTAAATACAATTGCTGATTTGAATATCATACCATTAAGATATTGTGATATCCTAATTGGGATGTATTAGTTGGGAAAGCATCATGTTGTCCTAGATTACCATAATAAGACATTTGCATGCCTTGATGAAGAAGGAAAATCGAGCTTTGTGAAAGGAATTCTGAGACCCATTTATGTAAGGGATATTTCATCCTTACAACTGAAGAGATGTTTTAGGAAAGGTTGTCAATTGTATACAACCCATGTGGAGGAACCAGAAAATACAAAAGGGCCAAGCTTGCAATATTTTTTAGTAATGCAAGAGTTTGAAGATGTATTCCAAGAAATACCAAGATTTTCACCAAAGAGGAAGATACATTTCTCTATTGATTTGGTACGAGGAGCTGCCCTAGTATCAAAAAATCCTTATAGAATGAGCACACCGGACTTAAAACAATTACACATGAAGTTGGAAGATTTTTTGAAGAAATGTTACATATGCCTGAGTGTTTCACCTTGGGGAGCACCAATACTCTTTGTTAAAAAGAAGGATGGAACATTGAGGTTGCGTATTGATTTTAGACAACCGATTAAAGCCACTGTGAAGAACGAATACCCTCTACCTAGAATTGATGACCTATTTGATCAGCTAAGAGGAGCAAAGATATTTTCAAAAAGTAGATTTGAGATCAGGATACCATCAGGTAAGAATCAAGGAAGAAGACATTAATAATACATCCTTTATAACTAGGTATGGACATTATGAATTTGTAGTGGTGCCATTTGGATTGACCAATGCATCAAATGACTTTGTGTGGTTCATGAATGACATATTTAGAAATTATTTGGATATGTTTGTCATTGTGTTTCTGGATGGCATACTTATCTATTCTAAATAAGAAGAAGAACAGATAAATCACTTGAGGTTGGTACTACAAGTACTAATGGAGCATCAAATTTATGCCAAGCTTAGTAAGTTTTATTTTTACCAAGAGCAGATCCATTATTTGGGGCACACTATTTTAGAAAATGGTATAGCAGTAGATACTGAGAATGTTGAAGCCATTAGAGAATGGCCAACACCGAGGAATGTTTCAGAGGTCATATCCTTTATGGGATTATCCATATACTACATGAAGTTTATAGAAGGGTTCTCTAAGATTGCTCAACCCATCATTTCTTTACAAAAAAAGAGAATTAAATTTGAGTGGACAACAAAGTGTGAAGATAATTTTAATTTCTTGAAAGAGCTACTTACTAGGGAACCTATTTTAAATATTGTTGACCCAAATGAGAATTTTGTGGTTTGTACAAATGCATGCAAAGAAGGACTTGGTGGAGTCCTCACTCAAAATGGACATGTCATTAGTTATGAGTCCAAAAAGATTAAAGAACATCAAATGAATTATGCTACAAATGATTTGGAGCTTGTTGCCATAGTTCACACATTGAATATGTGGATGCATTATCTCATGGGAAAGAGATTTGGATTAAGGACAGACCATGGTGGTCTAAAATATCTTTTTGAGTAACCAACTTTGAATTCCAGGAAAACAAGATGGATGTATTTTTTAAGTGAGTATGACTTTGACATCAAACATATCAAGGGAAAGGAAAATAAAGTTGTTGATGCATTCAACAAAAGGGTACATATCATGCATGATACAACCATTAGTATGCATCAATCATATTTAAAGAGAAAAATTATGGATGCTATTGTTACAAACCAACACTAACTATAGGTCAAAGAAAGTTTATAGCAAGACAATGTACAAAAACAAATTAAAGAGTATGAGATGAAGGAAGATGGATTACTTATGCATAAAAACATAATTTATGTTCCCGGTTCCAAAGAACTTAGGAATTTGGTATTCAAAGAAATGCATAATGTTCCATATGTCAAACATCTTGGTTACTATAAAACAATTGCAACAGTAAGAATCCAATTCTTTTGGCCAAGAATGAAGAATGATTTTTCTGATTACATTTCTAGATGTATGGAATGTCAGAGAGTGAAACATGGGCATAGACACCCATAGGGTTTGCTAGAACCATTTCCAATTCCAGAGAATAAATGGGAAGTGGTAACCATTGATGTTATCACTAAGTTGCCTAGGATAACAAGGTAACATGATTCAATAATGGTAGTGGTTGATAAATTGACAAATGATGCTCATTTTGTTCATGTAAAAATGACTCATATAAGAACTAATATTGCAGAAATTTACATGAGGGATATTTCCAAGTTGCAAGGGATACCGAAGGAAATTGTCTCACATAGAAATACAAAGTTCACTTCAAATTTGTGGAGGCAATTATTTAAAGGTTTTGGTACAAATTTGAAATTTAGCACAACCTACCATCCACATGAAGATGGGCAGACAAAGAGAGTCAACTGAGTGATTCAAGACATGTTGAGAATGTATGTGATGGATATGCCATCTAAGTGGGAAGATTACTTGCATTTGGTTGAGTTTTCCTATAATAATGGGTATCAAGATTCATTGAGGATGAGCCCATTTGAAGCTCTGTATGGTAGAAAATGAAATACTCCAATGATTTGCGACAACCAAACAAACATAGTAGTGTTTGGGCCTAAATTGTTCAAGGATATGGAAGACCGGATGGTTAGAATTAAGTAGAATTTGAATGCAACACAAGATAGAAAGAAGAGTTACGCAAATAAGAAAATGACAACTAGATAATTTAAAGTGGGAGAGCATGTGCTTTTGAAAGTGAATTCTAAGAAGAGCTCATTAAAGTTGGGCAACTGTACAAAGCTAGTATCCATATTCTGTGGTCCATTTGAGATATTGGATATAATAGGTCTAGTTGCCTACATGCTTGTATTTCCTGCTTCCATGAATGTGCATAATGTATTTCATGTCTCTTTGTTGAAAAAGTATTTGCATGATCCTAACCATGTTATTGATTGGAATTTGATTCAGGTGGAGCCATAATGAGACTTTTAGGTGCAACCGGTGTGCATATTGGAAACAAAAGTAACAATGCTTTGAAATCAAGTCATAGAACTAGTAAAAGTTTAGTGGGCCTACTACAATCCTGAAGATGCCATGCAGGCAGAGTATCCATGAATTTTTGAAGTATTTTCAAATTTTGATTTTTGTTTTTATATGAATTGAGGACAATGCCAAAATAAGGGGGAGGGGAATGTAATACCCCAGTTTTGAGTGCCTAAATTAATAATGTATTTTGTTTATATGATGAAAGTCCAGAGTTCCTGAACAATCAAAAGGGGTCGAAGTGCCTAGGAAATGTAATATTTTGATCATTGTTAATAATAAAAAACATTTTTGGCTGCAAGATAGACAAGGAAAAGATTTATAGCGGGCTATGATTCCATGAGAGAAGGGAGAGGCTAAGGGGCTAAGCCTTTACCTTTTTTTTTTATAATTATTTTTATTTTACCTACCTTGGAATTTTAGAGAGAAAGAGGGGGTTACGTGAGCTTCTTGGGGAAAGTCCACATTATTCTTTGGATATATAAATCTTGTTCTTGATTTTTTGGGGGGTTGGACATTCATTGTGATTGGAATTATTCTAGATTCATTCCTATTTGATCCACTCTTCTTGCTCATTCTTGTGTTTGCACGAGACAGGAAAATGAATTGTTGAATGTAAGCAACCATGGTTGACTGGTTGCAAGAATTACTGGTGTATCCTAGCCATGAATTGATGTCTGCATGCATGGATACATTGACATGTTGTTAAATCTTGTCCACAACTGTGAATCCTAAGAGTTCCAACATGGATATTTTTTGACCAGAAGCACTGGAGCCTTGGAAAGAGGTGGATAGCCCGAGGGATTGCATGGTAGTGAAGTGGATTCATTCTATTTAGGTGGTGTAGGATGAAGGGCAAGAGAGATGGTAAATTGAATTTGTTGAGTGTTTGAGAAACATTTGAGAGCTTGATTTTTTACTGGTTTGGGAAGCTAAGTTTCGATCTGAGACCTGTCCTTGTGGATTCATATCCCTGGCTTAGGGTGACCTATTGTTGAGACTTGGAACAACAATGTCTAAGGTTGTGTGGAATGTCCTTGGTCTGCAACCAGTTGGTGATTGGTTTTGTTAAAGATAAGTGCTCTTTGTCATGGTTTTCTCTGCTTGTAATTTATTTCCGCTTTGTAATTAATTATTATCTCTGAGATATGTATTTATAATGTGTTTTCTTTTTGGTTATTATTGTGCATGACATATTGTTCATTTATTTTATGGTGTATCATGAATCTTGATTATTGCACGTGTATATTATTTTATGATTCTTTATCAATTAATTAGCATAAGAGTGATTCTTTGTCTCTCTGGTATGTGGTATGTTACAATTCAAAATCAGTTTGAGAAGTGCATTCTTGAGGCAGCTTGGCCAACCTATTGGTTGGGTATGTCGCAAGAGGATTCTCAGGAAGCTACAAAGGTGACAATATATTTAATGGAGGACCATCTCGTCCAACCAACCAATACTCAAACTATGATCCAGGCTTTCATGGCCAATGTGACACGGGACATAAAGACCCTTTCAAATAACTCGACCTCCCATGCAAATGACCTGGAAGAACTCTTGTACCACACATTTATATCAATTGAAGGAAAAAATGAATCTTGGTAGTGTACGTGAGAGACAAAGACAAGTAAATGAGACAAAATAGCAAATTTAATTTTTCCCACAACTACCTTCTATTTTGTCTTTTGGCCAACCGTCATCAACTTCATCCTATTCTAACACTTGTGAACAACATTTGAGAAGGAGAAGTTGAAAAGAATTGTAACTTCTTCTTGTAGAATCCAAGAAGACTCTACTAGAAGTTACTCAAATTACTTAAGTAAAGGAAGAGGCCCATTTTGAAAGGGCTCTTCAAGCATTGTATATTCAAAAACTACTTTCATAATTAATATTGAGAAGTCCTCACGACCATTTTGGTTAGAGAGAACAAATATTGTGGATGGTAGCTTTTTGCAAACTATTTTCAATAATATGTAGGTTGTTTACATGTGCTATAAGAATGCTCTATTGCTTATTGACTATTGTTGTGCAAATAGAAATATTTCTTGTAGTTTAGCTTCTTCTTTCTTATTTATTTTCCTGAGATGATGAGTAGTTTGAGTAAGTAATTTTGTGGTTTAGACTAATCCGACTATGTGTTTTCATGGATGTGTTGGCTAACCTTGTTTCTTCTTAACAACTATATGAAAGAATCCTTTTGTACAGATTGGCTACATTTCTAGTTGCTCATTAGTTACCATAATCGCTCCTAGCTAGGATATGATATATTAGATTTTATTGTTGCACTTAGTTAGTTTACATTTTCATTTCCCATTTCATTCATAACCATCCAATCACCCCTAAAAACTAGTAATGGCAGCTAGGAAGGAATATAGATGGGTCTCCTAAACCAAATGGTGCATAGTCTAATTGGGACCATGTACCAGGGAGCACCCCTAATTGTTGAAGGGAAATTTTGTCGCCTCAACATAAAAGATTCACGATACATTGCTAGGGGGAATGACCATACTAGTGTTAGTGTAATCACATATAAATAAGAGTGTTTTTTTACTCAGAATTTTTCTTCATCCATCAAGTGTTACAACTTTTACTTCACTCTCACCACCCTCGTTAGGGGAAGAGGACCTTATTTTCATCAACAAGGTTTTTTATGATCATTTATGTAAAGGGTGACATAAATGACTACTTGAAGTTCCTAATTGAATTTATAGATGATCCCATCCAATGAAGATGTTTCATCCTTTTTCATTTCACCCACCTACTAGCTACACTACTTTTCCCTTTATCTCCTTTTACTTGACCCACTTATTTGTTTGTTAGTAGTTGGGATCAATCAATAAGTATTTCATCTCGACTTGATATTTATTTTCATTCAATAATTTGGGATTTGAATTCATTCACTCTAATTGGGAATTTAAGTTTAGTTGTTTTGATTTCCTTATATATGCTAAAGAGGAGGAATACCCAAAAATGGCAATGAACGAGAAGGAAAGGAAAGATT
>JZKD02S1038020.1:0-13359 GCA_000966675.3 Picea glauca | reverse complement strand
GTGACGTTCTACATACCACCAGAAATGGCATGACATGTACTATCCATATAGAATAGTATTATCTGAAAATATATCATAACCCATACCATTACCCATCAAACAAACTTGGGTCCATCACCCAAACCTGGGGTCTCCAACTTCTCATGGCCATAACTCTCTAACCGTGAGGAATTATGTGACGTTCCACATAGCGCTGGAAATGAAATGACAAGAAAAATCCATATAGGATATTTTCCCTAAAAAATTCACTTTCCTTCATCTCATTATTCCATACTTAATCATGGGTTCTCTTACTCCACAAAGCGTCTTCCCGTGAGGGCTTTCACCATAAAGGGACCACTTTGGAGTTCATCGATATTTACTTCTTATCAACCATGAAAAAACAATAATGAGTCATATTTACATCAAACGCTATTGGGTCCATTACCCAAAACTTTGTGCTACGGCTCTTTCTTCAAGGGTTGACATCAATGACAACCAACCTTAATCAACACCATGCACCAACCTATAATCAACCTATACCATAAACAAGTGCATCAAACCATGTACAAATTATGTACCAATCATGTGTCAACTACTCATCAACTATGAGTCATCAATATGTACCAACATTATCAACTATACAGCTCATGTATGTGCGCCAACTCATCAACTACTTGTCTCAACCATGTACTCAACATGTACCACAAGCTAAAGCCCTCATCAATTTAATCATCCAAATCTGATTTGTAGCTATGTAATAGACCTAGTGTATATGATCACATTCCTGCAAACCTTCCTTAACTTTAAAAACAAGAGACTAGCATTTTCATCAAACTTTTCTTTAGTCTCACATGCCTAGTTTTGGATTAGTCAACAACCGTAACTTGAAGTAATCATAACTTTGAACCTGTAATGTATAAATATCTGAAACTGATAAAAAATGTTCTTCAGTGTGTTTAATTCAATTCCTCCAAGTGTCACTACTTGGAACTTCTCAAGAAAGGACTTATAGAAAAAATGGCATACCTTGCTGAATTCTGGCTTATTCTAGAGAGCGACCTTTAGAGCGTGCCCCGCAAAAAATATTTGATGAATTGATATGAAACTATTACAAAGAATACTAAAGACTGTACCCTAACAAACACATTTTGTCTCACTAAATTTGGATCTATTATGAATACGTTATGACGTTTTTACCCAAAACACATGATTTTGACTAGTTTCAGGACTCGTCACAAACCATATTTTCCACGGAGTGTAACTCCCAAAATACAATGACCCACAAGATGAATATTTTTTCACAGATACTTGGATATGTTTTCTCAATTGCATAGAAATTTCAGGATCTGTATCATTATACAAAACAATCTATAGCAAAAATGGTGNTCTTATCAACCATGAAAAAGCAATAATGAGTCATATTTACATCAAACACTATTGGGTCCATTACCCAAAACTTTGTGCTACGGGTCTTTCTTCAAGGGTTGACATCAATGACAACTAACCTTAATCAACACCATGCACCAACCTATAATCAACCTATACCATAAACAAGTGAATCCAACCATGTATGAATTATGTACCAATCATGTGTCAACTACTCATCAACTATGACTCATCAATATGTACCAACATTATCAACTATACACCTCATGTATGTGCGCCAACGCATCAACTACTTGTCTCAACCATGTACTCAACATGTACCACAAGCTAAAGCCCTCATCAATTTAATCATCCAAATCTGATTTGTAGCTCTGTAATAGACCTGGTGTATATGATCACATTCCTGCAAACCTTCCTTAACTTTAAAAACAAGAGACTAGCATTTTCATCAAACTTTTCTTTAGTCTCACATGCGTAGTTTTGGATTAGTCAACAACCCTAACTTGAAGTAATCATAACTTTGAACCTGTAATGTATAAATATCTGAAACTGATAAAAAATGTTCTTCAGTGTGTTTAATTCAATTCCTCCAAGTGTCACTACTTGGAACCTCTCAAGAAAGGACTTATAGCAAAAATGGCATATCTTGCTGAATTCTGGCTTATTCTAGAGAGCGACCTTTAGAGCATGCCCCGCAAAAAATATTTGATGAATTCATCTGAAACTATTACAAAGAATACTAAAGACTGTACCCTAACAAACACATTTTTTCTCACTAAATTTGGATCTATTATGAATACATTATGACATTTTTACCCAAAACACATGATTTTGACTAGTTTCAGGACTCACCACAAACCCTATTTTCCACGGAGTGTAACTCCCAAAATACAATGACCCACAAGATGAATATTTTTCCACAGATACTTGGATATGTTTTCTCACTTGCATAGAAATTTCAGGATCTGTATCATTATACAAAACAATCTATAGCAAAAATGGTGAGATGACCTGTAAATAACATACCTTAGAAAGCACCATCAAAAGAATTTATCCTTCCTTGCATTTTAGCCTTCTTTTCTTCACTTTCCGCAGAATTTAGGCTTAGATATCCTTTGTTTACCTCAGACACATATATATATATATTCAATATTCTGAAGTGTGATTCAAATTAGAGAGCCTTGCCTCTTATTTATACTCTCCAAGTAGCTTCCTTAAAAACATCTTCTAGGTCACTTGGCCCACTTTCCTTATTTTAGGGTTGGGTCCACTNGAAATGACAAGAACTATCCATATAGGATATTTTCCCTAACAAATTCACTTTCCTTCATCTCATTATTCCACAATTAAGCATGGGTTCTCTTACTCCACAAAGCATCTTCCCGTGATGACTTTCACCATAAGGGGACCACTTTGGAGTTCATCCATATTTACTTATTATCAACCATGAAAAAACAATAATGATTCATATTTAAATCAACCAATATTGGGTCCATTAACCAAAACTTTTTTCTACAGGGCTTTCTTCAAGGGTTGACATCAATGACAACCAACCTTAACCAACAGATATGGCACCAACCAATTTATTCTTGACACTTGTCATCATCTGATTATTCCATGTGTATTCGTTGACGTGGTCTGCTGACATGGTCTGCCACATATCCTTGATAACATGGTATGCTGACGTGATCTGATAATGTTGTCTTCTGACGTGATCTATTGACCAATAGCACTGATCCAATGGTCCTCGTATGTCCTCTAAATCAGATGGTCCTTATTCATTTCAGATTTTCGGGCTTCAGGTTTTTCCAATCTCAAAATTTCTGGAGCGTAACCTCCTCGTATATTTATATCCGAAGTGAATCCTGTTCATTGATCAGAATCTTAGATAGACAACTTGATCTTTCTTCGATGTATCCATTCTGGCGTATCCTATACTTCCACTTATAATGATCCAACAATTATTGAAAATTCACATTTTGGGAATTTCAAATCTCAAGCTCTCCAAAGTATAACCTCCTTGTATCTTTATATCCAAATTGAATGTTGTTCGTCGATCATTAAATTATATCGATGGCTCGATATTTATGTGATGTGGATTTGTTGTCTTATCCCATCCTTCCACTCAAAAATGATCCAATGGTCCTGAGGACACTTGAAGCAGATCAACGGTCGACGATGATTGTGGAACTACAACTTGCAAGTTATTTAACTTGACACCCAAACTGCGTAATTTGAAGTTGTGCCTTGTTGGTGAGTCAACCGAAATCATCAATATTTTAAGCTATAAGATCAAACAGTCCTGACTAATTGCGGTATTGGAACAAGCGTGATGTTTAATTATCCTGTCAAACTTTTCAATTCATCCCTGCCGTAGATTTGGCGATTGTGCATCCGACGATCACGATTTAATCTGACTTAAACTCATTGTTTGTTGGATCAACTGCAATCGTTTATCTTTGAAGCTATGATATCTGAAAATCTAGATATATTTTGGTATTGAAAATGACGAGTATCTTAATTCAACTTTCTCTCCCCACAATTCATCCCTGTCGTAGATCTAGCTTGCATATCCGACAGTCTTGATTTGATCTCAGTTTTATCGCACCATCTCTTCTGAGCTTTGATTACTTTTGCACACTCTGCCTGTAATCATGCCATCGTCATTGTTGTTCTTTCCATCAATGACAAGCATGCACTTTCCTATAAATCATGCCAACAAGACATCCAACTAGGTTATTGCATCCATTTCTCATGCTAGAATGGAAATGGGAAGTAGTTACAGTTGATTTTATCACACTGTTTCCTAGAAAAGTGAAGTAGGATGATTCCATCATGGTGGTGGTGGATAAATTAACTAAAGAAACACATTTTATTCTAGTGAACACCACACATAAGGCAGTAAATATTACAGATATTTTCATAAAGGAAGTTTTCGTATTACATGGAGTTCCTAAGATAATAGTTTCAGATCGAGAGCCAAAGTTTACTTTAAATTTTTGGAAATGTTTGTTCAAAGGCTTTGGAAAAAATTTAAATCTCAGCATAATGTTATGAGGAAAATAAATCTATGGCATGGGGTAAACCACAACAGATGGAATGAATACATAAATAAACTCTAATCTCAAGTATGCTATATAAAAAAAATGTTAACAAGACAATATCAAGAGCATACCTAGTCTGGATGTTTGATGAAGGCCACTGTTGAGCACACAACTCAAAGCTTTATACCTGCAACTTGTCCTCAACAACCAAGATACACAATAATATGGTGATAATAAATAATGTTAGCATATAAAATATCTTAATCCATTAACATACATGACAAATACACTCACAGAATAACAATTCAAATATTTGCAAGATATCATTTGGATGAGAAAAGAGTATTTCTATTAAAATAGTCAACAAAAGTATTCAAGCGACAAACTTTTGTGTCGACACGTCTCAGAACTGAGAAAATAACTCCTTTCCAGTTGGGCCTCCACCAAAGGCAATCTCATATAAAGGAGACACCGAGGATCTCCATCAAAGAAGGAAGAGCTTAGGGGTTGAACAATGTGTTCATACTTTGAAGGATAAAAGGATACATACTCAATGTGAAGTGAAATTTATCAAGAGTATCTTTTCTCTTAAAAGTTGAATTCTCTCCTCTTCCATGGCTTGGATATGGCTCAATTTATAACCTTTAAATGGAACTGAAGGGCTGGGTTGGAACAATTCCAGTATATGGAAGGCCAAGGATCATGGATCTCGTGACATGACATGGAAACCCGACACAATTTTTAATTTTGAGTGCCAAAATTGATGTATGAAAGTTGTAGTGGTGCAACCTGCATATACACATGCTATCTAACTAGTAGGGAATGTATATTTGGAAAAATATGATTTTTTGGCTCTGGAAGTACAAAAGGGGAGTTCAAGTTTTCATAGGGAAATGGAAATGCCATCCAAGCAAGTTGCATGGGGTGAGAAATATTTTTCTATAAANAGTATTTCTATTAAAATAGTCAACAAAAGTATTCAAGCGACAAACTTTTGTGTCGACACGTCTCAGAACTGAGAAAATAACTCCTTTCCAGTTGGGCCTCCACCAAAGGCAATCTTATATAAAGGAGACACCAAGGATCTCCATCAAAGAAGGAAGAGCTTAGGGGTTGAACAATGTGTTCATACTTTAAAGGATAAAAGGATACATACTCAATGTGAAGTGAAATTTATCAAGAGTATCTTTTCTCTTAAAAGTTAAATTCTCTCCTCTTCCATGGCTTGGATATGGCTCAATTTATAACCTTCAAATGGAACTGAAGGGATGGGTTGGAGCGATTCCAGTATATGGAAGGCCAAGGATCATGGATCTCGTGACGTGACATGGAAACCCGACACAATTTTTAATTTTGAGTTCCAAAATTGATGTATGAAAGTTGTAGTGGTGCAACCTGCATATACACATGCTATCTAACTAGTAGGGAATGTATATTTGGAAAAATATGATTTTTTGGATCTGGAAGTACAAAAGGGGAGTTCAAGTTTTCATAGGGAAATGGAAATGCCATCCAAGCAAGTTGCATGGGGTGAGAAATATTTTTCTATAAAAGATGTCCCCTAATGTGTGAGGTCAGAGGAGTACCTACGATGGTCAAAATACATTATAATTCCCAGAAGTGGAGTGATGGAGACTCATCTAGAAGTGCTAGTTTCTCATGAGAATACTACAATCCATAATGACTTTATACACATGGCTACAAATTTGAATTACATTGCAGATCCATGTGGAAATATACCAAATAGTTGTTCATAGCCATGAATAGGCAATACAAAGCAGACACATGCCATAGGCTGTCATAGTCACAAACAAGGCCCAGTGTAAACCAGTCTCAAAAATCAATCTGAAGATGTCTATATACAATGGAGTACAACTTGATCTCCCATGATCACTAAAGTCATATAGGTACTGGTCCAATGAATGATAGAAACAACTCAAGAAATTTTCTACTGTAAACTGATGTCTTCTACACTATCTGCCAAAGGTGCAAGTCTACATCATGTGAATAGAGGAGTTGATGTTGAACACAATGCGAATTGCTTGATTATCGGTCATTAAGGTATACCATTAACCAGGGATGATTTTAATGATGGAAATTTATTTTAAAATGTAGAAACCTTGGCGAATATTACTAATCTTTCACATGCCAACTATAAATGTTTGGCAATATTTTTGTAAAAATATTCAAATTTCTAAGGATTTTATATAGTTTTTATAAATTTTTGGCAATTTTTAAGATAAAATAATTTTGTCCTATATAATTTGGGTGAATCATTTTTAAAATAGCGAATCTCTTTTTTGGAAAAACCATGGAAAATTAGCCCATGAGAGAAATTTAGCCCCTAAAATCATCCATGACATTAACAAATGCGAAACATCCTACCGATAATGAAGGTAGGTATCAAGGCACTGATTACAATATTACAAGTGTGAATAAAGGTGTTGAGGTCGAACACTTGAAGAATCCATTGATCAGGAGACATTGATGTATTCCCAAATGTCGATGGTGGGATAACCTAACACTGATGAATGCAAGCCTTTAGGTCCTCATAGGACTCTAAGCCTCGTTTCTAGAATAGATGAGATGAAGTCGATGGAAGGATACTCATTGAAAGGAGAGAATTAAGGCATCTCTCATCAGTCACCATGAGGTATAAAGAAATATCTTCATGATTTGGAGGAAATCAAACAAAAAGGATATTCATGAACCAATGAACCTCTGCATCTTTCACATGCACCAGATGAAAGTAGTGCACAAACAATACCCTCTGAATAGCATCCAATAAGGAGGACTACCAAAGAAGGAGAGGAAACCACCAATAAGATAATGGCATCCAAGACACTACACAAATCCTAATGTGTGAATAGATTTCTTATCGTAGAACATAAGGGAACCCCCCTATCAACAATCACTAAGGAGATGTCGACTGTTGTGTTCAAGTTTACCTACCCATAATGAAAGTAGGACTAGGGTGCACGATAGGACTACAACTTCATGTGACTCTGAGACACACTGAGGGTATGACCGACATGCAAAGTCAAGAGTTTTGAGGAATGGACGACACATGCTTACAAAATTCCTTTGAACAAGAGCATGAGACATATGGACAACTCAGGAAACATAAAATTAATGATGAAACTTTGTGATGCAGGAGGCATTGACGAACTCTCCATTAAGACTGGAAGAATAACCAGTCAGGGGAGTAAAATATAAGTAACGATCTCGAATTCCTAAGGTCATGATAAACCCAAACTATGGATGACAATGGACTCAAAAGTTTTTGTTTTGTTCAAAGGAGACACAAATGCAACCAATATAAGATAATATTCTTTTCTCGCCCATTTTTTTTTGTTTTTTCATAGGCAAATAAATGTTATTCTACAAGAGAGGAAACAAGTATCATGAGTAAGAAAATAGCTCCAAATAGTGGAGCATACCTATTCTCAATTGAAGGAATTGCATGTGGGGCATGGACACTCGGGGGAATGTTTCCTCTTAGGGTACAGGGTGTCAAGCTACAAAGGATATAAACAAGGCTCTACTTGGCTAGTGATGCAAATTGATGAGGTAAGAGGCTTATAACGAGAAATTAGTAACCAACAATAGGCTCAATACTGCAAGAAGGAGGATGGAATGCAATTACAACTTAACTCCAAAGAATGTCATTTTTCGTAAATTTAGTCCCCCTAGGCCCGAAAAAGTATAAAACAATACCCAGGAGAACTCTTCTACCCAATGTTGACTAAAGTGTTCCTTTTTCGTAAGTAGTATACTTGTTCTAAAAAAGGGTTAAACTTACACCAAATAAACATCCTTTTGAATCCATTTAATGAGTGTGAAAGAGAAAATCTCACTCAACAATATTTTCTCTTTTTAGAGAGTTGGAAGAGAGCTTAACCAAGAATCAAAGGATGTTGTTATAAGGAGCATATAATGGCAGAGGCCAAGGCTCCCATGCAATACTTATGAAGACATCTCCCGACTCACTAGTAGTTGACACAAGCTTGGGAGAACTCAAATCTTGCCAATTTGAGGAGGATAAAATACTTGCAGAGGATCCTTCATCTACAATATCATTCCAATCAAAGAAAACCATCCTAGGATTTGGAGGGAGCGTACTCGAAGAGAGTGGAATGATCCTTTTTCATATGGTACAAGACTAGAAATTCTAAGGACATGGTCAAAAGATGCATCAAACCCCAAAAGAAGAGTGGCATTGACCGAATATTGCATTAGCAATGTCACTTCCTTAGACTTGTCACTTTCCAAGATAAGAGTGGGATCAACCGAAGTTTTCATCAACACGACCACTTCTTAAATTGTTGGTTGAATATGATGTGAGACAACATGGTATAGAGAATCATCACACCCAAAAACAAGAGTGGTGTTGGCTAAAGATTGCATCGACATGACCACTAGTTGAACAAGATGCGAGACACCATGGTCAACAGATGCATCACTTCCCAAAACAAGAGTGGTGTCAGTTGAAGATTGCATCATCATGATTTCTATAACAACCAAAAAAGGATTAGAATGTTGAGAAATCAAGGATGACTCATAACCCAAAAGGATATCATACAACGACTTTGCTTCTTGTACCACGACAGTAATAGCGAAACAACGCATTAGGTGACCTCCTTTACAAATCCTACAATGGAACTTGGGCTTACATCCTATACGTTGAGGTTTCTTAATCATATGAATTCCTCTAGCATGAATTGCAGTGGTTGGTGACATGCTCCCAACAGGACTTGCAGAGGCTAGTAGCTTGTATTCAACATGACTTGAAAAGGTTCTTGACGAATCCCCAACATGACTAGAAGAGGTTGGTGATGTTTGTGTAGTGTGGCTAGTAGTGACTAGAGTTGTTCCCCGAGCATAACATGCAACAGTTGGTTGCTGGTCTTCAACATGATTTGAAGAGGTTTTTGACCTATTTCCAACATGACTAGCATAGGTTGGTGATATAATTCTAGTATGTCTCGCAGTGACTGGACTTGTGTTTCTATCATGACTTGCAGCGGATAGTTGTGGCATTTGAGGACAAGGTTTCGAGAAAGACTCATTTTGAGATATTGCAGGCCAAGAACAGTTTCGATAGGATGGTATTCTCCTCCAAAATGATTCATAAAAGGTTGTAAGGGCATCATCACCGAGGAAGATGCTTGCAAAGAGAAAGCGACATGAAAAGGGTTACTCAGGTGAGGATATATGTTTCCCCCAGATGAAGGAACTACGTGAAGGGAGTTTCCCATACTATAAAACTGACTCCCCTCAAATGAAACACTAGAGGAAAGAAGGAGTTCCTCCATGAGAAAAGCGTTAGTATGAAAATTCATAGTAGAAGAAGGATAAATGGAAGGGACATAATAAGTAGAAGGACTGCTCATTTGAGAACTCGATCCTGGAAAAGAAAAGCTAGGATTGGGTCTAGAGGAACAAATATTCCATCCTCCTACCATAGAATTTGGTTGAGGGATATGACTCCCACCAAATAAAAAGGGAGAATAAGGAGGCATCATTCTCCTAGACCCAAAACTAGGATTCACATAAGACGATGAGACAGAGGATGGAAAGTGAGAGGACATGTCTGGAATATCAAAGGAAAAAGAATTAGAGGTCCAAGGTATTGGCTGAGTATCATGATTCAACGTACCAATCAAAAATACAAAATGATTTCTCCCCATAGAATGAGCAAAGACCATGGGCTGAGTAGTGCTAACTAAGGGAGTCACAAGGGCTCCACTAACCATAGCAATGAAAAATCACGATGCAATAGAAAATCCTAAGGCCAGCTAATAATCAGAGAGCACACCAAAGTAAAGAAAAAAGGATAATGCACACAAACATGATACAGTGGCTGAAAAGGGGCCTCCCTCAGTAGAGTAGGTATGTCTTGCCCAAGAGGGGCCCGAGACTCCCTTCAAAATATTGGAGGTATCATAATTAGTTATAAGGGCCCTCATGGGCTTAACAACGTAGTTGGTCAGATCCCTCCAAGAGGTAATCCTCCATACCAGTTGTGTGTTTTCCGACCCTTATCTGACTCAAGGTACTTGCAGAATAACCTCAACAAGTAACCTATGTGGCTACCTATGTCAAGCAACTAGAGCCACCACGATATAACCAATGCGTAGGCAAACAGTCATAAGTCTGGTCCACTGTATGGGCAAGGTAACAAATCCTAAAATATTGAAAGCGTTGCCTCTCATGGAGGTAAAGGTACTAGCAAGACCCCCATATATGAATGAAACCACATAAATATCTTTGATGCTAAGAAGGTATTAGAGGGATATCTTTGCAACCAAATTCGCATGAACTCGTGCTTAACTCCAGTGTGAGTGGAGCGTCCTGACGTCACTAATTACACAATGGATTTCACCACTCCTTTGTCAAACACATATTTTTAGTTTAATAGCCTTGGAGAATTTTACTCAATGTGAAGTGAAGTGAAATTTCTCCAGAGTATCTTTGCTCTCAAAAGTTGAATTCTCTCCTCTTCCACGACTTGGATATGGCTCAATTTATAGCCTTCAAATGGAACTAAAGGGCTGAGTCAAAACTTTTCCAGTATAGGGAAGGTCAAGGATCATGGATCTCGTGACGTGACATGGAAACCTGACACATTTTTTAATTTTGAGCACCAAACTTGATGTACACAAGATTTAGTGGTGCAACCTACGTATACACATGCTATCTAACTGGTAGGGCGTGTATATATGGAAAAATATGGTTTTTTGGGTCTACAAGTACAAAAGGGGACTTCAAGTCTACATAGGTAAATTGAAATGCCATCCAAGAAAGTTTCATGGGGTGAGGAAAAATTTACTATAACACACAACGTATCATCCAGATTCATATGGAAAAACAAGTTGGAATAATAGGATAATTCAGGACATGCTTAAAATGTATATGATGGATCAACCATAAAAGTGGGAAGATTATATTAATTGAATTGAATTTTCCTACAACAATGGATATTATGACTCATTGAAAATGAGTCCATTTGAAGCATTGTATGATAGAAAATGTAACACTTCGGTGAGTTGGGATAATCCAACAAATAGAGCATTTTTTGGGCCAGATTGATTGAAGGAAATGGAAGAGAAGATGACAAGAATAAATCATAATTCAAATTATGCCCAGGATAGGAAGAAAAGTTATGCAAGCAAGAATATATTCTTCATATATTTTAAAGTGGGAGAACATGTGTTTTTGAAAGTGAAGGCAAAGAGAAGTTCGCTAAGATTAGGAAGTTTCTTGAAGTTGGCAGCGAGATATTGTGGACCTTTAGAAATATTATAAAATTTAGGGCCAGTTTCATAGATGCTAGCATTTCCTGCATCCATGAGAGTGCATAATGTATTTCATTTATTATTATTAAATAAGTATGTACCTAATCCTAACCATATAATTGATTAGAATGTTCTCTAGGTAGAGCACAAAGGGGATTTCTCGGTGGAACTAGTACACATCTTGGACCAGAAATTCAAAGTTCTCAGGAACAAATTCATAGGGCCAATAAAGGTTCAATGGAACTGCTACGGTATTAAATATTCTACATGGGAGTATGAGCAAAACATGTGGGCATATACCCGCAAAGTTTTGACAATTTTGAAGAAAATGGAATGTAAGACTCCATTTTGAGCAGTTAGAATTCTGTAATCACATCTCAGATTCCTAGCCAACTACAACATATACCTTGATAAAATAATGGCTCATCCCTTAGGTTAGCCTTGATAAACGAATGGTGCATTCCTTGGGTTATTGAGTTGGCAGGAACATAACATTATAGTTGGAACTACTACTCAAGTTGTGAAATTGTAGAATTTTATTTCTAAGTATTGTGATATAAATTTTCATATATGTATATCAACATAGTGTGCACTGAGGAAGATGCACAATTGTAGGGGAGGGGGAATGTAACATCCCCATTATAATCCTCAGTTTAATTAATTCTTACATGGATATATCATGTGGCTATGACCAAGCGATGTAATATGCAAATTGTATCTCTATGTTTTAATAATAAAATGTGATGTTAGCTGCTAAGGGGATATTGACAAGAGATGGGGGATGATTCAATCCACAAGAGGGGGAAGTGTATAAGATAATGGCCAAGAGGGGTCCAAGGGGGAAATACCCATGTATATTAGTTCAACTCATTTTCCCTAAAATTTTCATTTTGTATATGAATCATCCATTTTCTTATTGAGTGTTCCCAAAGACAATCATTGAATACATGTACAAGGGTGGGTGTGAGTAGTCATATCCAAAAGTTATTGGGCACATGAGGGTTGAGTACTATTATCGCACAATTTGTGCTTTGAAAGATGAGATGGTAAAGGAAAGCAAATTGGTGTAACTAGAGACTAATCCTATCACTATCACCTCAATAGGATGTCTCTTTCTATTTAGGGTGGTAGGCCCAGGGGAGACGTCCCCGGTGACCTGGGGTTTTGAGAAAGGAAAAGGAAAACATTTAGGTAAAGTTACCCTCGCACAAGTCACCACCGATCAAAAAGTTTGGTTCAAATAACCAATAAAGAGATCATATACCAGAAGTGTACCTCCCCGGAACAAAGCAACATGAAAACTATATACTTTCAAGATCACTTGCTGGTTAGTACTTCATAAAAACGTTGACTTTCTTAAATAAATAAATTTTCTAAATATGATGAAGTAAACATAAATATGATAACAACAATGTTTATAGAGAAATACTTCACATAAAATGTCTTAAAACTAGCTTCAAAATGATTGAAAACCATTAACCATTGAAGTCATATCATTAGCATTTGATAGAAGCACATGAGACAAACCATAATCCAGCCTTTACAATTGCTTTATGAGATTTAAATGATGCATTAAATGGTTGTAACTTACTTTAATAACAACAACAAGTAGGTTACTATATCAATCTATTTTAGGGTTAGAAAGTGTT
>JZKD02S1038009.1:0-13359 GCA_000966675.3 Picea glauca | reverse complement strand
TTTTTTTTCAAAATTTGAATATTTTATGTAGTTTTTGGTCGACCAATGTTTTTTCCGGTCCGGTCTGGTTTCACATTTTTTGGGTCGACTGGTCTAGTCTAGTTTTTGGTTCTGATAACATTGATCTCATAAATAGATTAGGGTTTTGGTCTCGGTTAAAACTATAAAGACAAGTCAAGATAGAGATTTCAAACACACAAGAACACATGAATAGTTGAGGAGGTTGAGTGACTGAGAGAGGGAAGAGTCATTTCCAAGAAGCACATAGTTTGAGATAGCAGGTCATACAATGTCGTACAATTGTTACAGTAGTATGGACAATATTGTATGGATCTGTACAGTTGTACGGACATGTCTATACAGTGGTACAAAAAGATTGTACAAGTTGTCATGCAATTCATACAATAGTTTTATGTTGTTTCTGGTTTTTACTAGCAGGATGCACCTCTCAGTCAAGCTATACAAGCTCAATTCGGGTTGATTTCAGTAACCGTGCAAATGTTGGTTTTAAGCAACTTATGGAGATTTCCTTGTAATTTTTTTGAGGAAATGAAAAGCTAATTTTGAAGGAGTAATTCCTTGTGTATGTGTGAAATTGATGTTTTTGCTTTTGCTATTTAATTTCCAGTTATTGTGTGATTAATGATATGGTCTGAAAATTTAATTTCAGGGTTAATTATCAATGGACCCATATGAAAAGACTCACCTAAACAAATTCCCTTCAACAAAAATAATGCATATATCCTACGATGGTTCTTTTTTATGCAACCAAACACCCTCATTTAACCCTTCAAGCTAGTTTAATCCAAATTCTTGTGTGCTTAACGACGAACTTGACTTTATCTCAAGACGCTACATTTCTCCAAGTTTAGCTCCAAGCAACTAAATTTATTTAAGTTTATCTCCGCACTATAAAATTTCCTACCTTCAATGCTAAATCCCAAATTTCAACTCCAATTAAAATAATTTTAATTGCTATGAACAATTGTAACAATCTATGTGTTTTTCTATGTTGGAACCATGTAAGGACACTCCTAGTGACTTCGAAACACCAAATTCCATGTTGATTTCTAGGGTGGCTGAGGAATGCAATGGGAAAAAAAAAATTATATGGAAATATAGAAGAATAATCACTAGAAAGAGTGGCAATAAGTTTGGACATGGAGCAGTGTTGAACTTTATAGGTGAAATTGTCTATCCAATCATTCCAAAAAAAAAAAAACTATATTTACAAGGAAGTTGAATAAAAACATATGACTTTGATGTTTGCTAGATGGATGAAAAAATAGATCATTAACCATCATCTAACAATATCACTTAGTACGATCCCTCACATCCCATCGCATACATAGACTCGCAATAAAAGAGACTATCAACATAAAAAAACACTTCACTGCATATCCAAAAGGAATTATGTACACAACAATGAGTTGTGAATGTTTCGCCTTCAACATATGCTAAAATCTTTGCTAATCCGAACGCAGATATCCTAATAAGTGAGAAAATCGTTTAGCTCATCAAATACAAAATGGGTATGATATCTTTAGGTAGGAGCTTCGAGTTGGACGGTTAGAAATCATTACTAAGAATAAACAATATACTTGTTGCTTTATTAAGTCATTTACAATAAAATGTGAAATAGTTTGGGCATAATTTATAAAAGTGAAGTGTATACCAATTTTTAAGGTTTTAATATTGTTTGTAGACTCACACTTTGTGCTAGTTAGCTAAGCCACTTAGTTAAACTTGGAAAAATAAGTCTTCACCAGCTTATGTATATGATAGATTGTTCGATAAAATGTATGATAGATTGTTCGATAAAATGTATAAGTGGGTCGTAATTATGGTGAGAAGATATTGGGTATCAAAAGTTGAACAATTTTTGTATAGATGGATGGTTATAGTGGGAAGAGATTGGGTATTAAAAGTTGAACAATTTTTTGGGCTAGCTCATGTATAGTTACGGTGAGAATGAGGCAAATCTTAAAGTTGACTAAGGTGTTAATAACATTAAATTTTTGGGTGACTATGGTATAGTTACGGTGAGAATGAGGCAAATCTTAAAGTTGACTAAGGTGTTAATAACATTAAATTTTTGGGTGACTATGGTATCAAGAATGGTAGATTTTTATATGATAGATTGTTCAATAAAGTGTATAAGTGGGTGGTTATCACAGGAAGACATTGGGTATCAAGAATTGAACAATTTTTTGGGCTAGCTCGTGCATAGTTATGGTGGGAATGAGGCAAACCTATGTTAATACCATTAAATTTTTAGATGACTATGGTGTCAAAAAAATAGATTTTTAAATCTACATTGAAAATATTAGTAAATACTTCAAAGTACAAGGTCCTATTATTGACTTATTTGTCTTAGTGACATAATAATGGAAGCACTTTTCAAGTCATTATAACAAAAAATAATTTTAATAATTTTAGAGAAATTAATTTTTTATCAAAATATTAATGGACGTTTGAAGTTTGAAGTTCCAATGGTTAGCTCAAGTGATTTAGACATGAAGGAAGCTATCTCCATGGAAAAAGGTCACGGGTTCCAATATCTTGTTCCCCTTACCCGATTAGGCCAGTAATCAAGGGTGACAAAATATTTATGTATTTAAATTTAAACATTAAAATTTCACAATTATTGGCAGCTTTTGAAGATTGATGAACGATAACGAAAGGTAACCCAGCGGGAGGGGAGAGAGATCCATTAGGCGGTGGAGAGAGAGAAGTAGTCGTTGCATTGCCGACGGATCCAGTTATTTCACTGTATAATACTAACACAGCCACTCAAAATCGTGGCTGATTAACACCGAAAGACGCGGACAGAAAAGCACAGCCACAATTTTTCTATTAAAATGATAAAGGTTGGTTTTGATTTAAATCTCATAAAAAGAGAACCATTAATGTTTTAGGTTTTTATTTAAATCCCATGAGGACCAAGAATGTTTTGACTTTATTAAATCTGGACTATTCATTTAATATTTATTATTAAAAAAAACCTATTTACAAATCATGCAGAAAACTTTTGACGCGTCTGTATCAGTGAGTAAATATGAAAATATTTGTATACTTTTCCTTGAAGAATCGAATATACGCTAACTCGTTGTTGGCGAACGCAGGCATTGCTTTTGCGTATATTTGTATGCAAATATAACTAGTTATAACTCGTTGTTGGCGAACGCAGGCGTATATTTGTATGCAAATATAACTCGCTGCTGGCGAACGCATGCGTTGCTTTTTGCGTATATTTGGGTGCTAGTTATATTTTGAGGGGACAGCTAAGGAAATCGGCGGTAGAGAATGGGTGGACTGTTGAAATCCGTGGCGAAAATGAAACGTGCAGATAGGTGAGGAAAGACAGAAAATCAAACGCACGGGCGGTTAGAAAATCAAACGTTTGGACAGTTGAGGAAATCTAAATGGTAATCTGAAAGGTTAATCATTTAAACGTGGCAATCATATAGTGCTGCAGTAATTTCTTAATATGATTAGGTAAATGTTAAAAAGTAAACAGGTTAACGGATGCATTCAGAAATACAARGAAGTTATGAAAAGTAAATCACATTCATTGATTTGGGAGGACGACTAAGAATATGCCAGCATCTTCAATTGTTAACCATCAGATTAGAATTTTAGATTAAAAGGTGATTAATTGTGCTCATTGTCAATAGGTGTACGCCTTTCGGCGTAACTAGTTCATGGCTCCCCCGTTCATTACATGATTACAGCAACAATCTATTCAGCCAGGCCTCCACTTCCGTCTTGGCCTGGGATCCGGTGATCCATTAAAGATGGGACGAAGGCGTTTTACATTTCTAATTTATGGTGTTAAATTTCAATGACAAGGGGAGCCAACAAGTAGCATGTTGGGGATGGGGCATGTGAAAGAGAGGTCAGAAAAGTAGATCATCGCCAGGGATGCAACTCGTGCGACTCAGCATCTACAACTTGCCCATATTTATCTATCTAGCCAACAATTAGTTAGTGTTTAGCATTGTCAAAGAGACACCACTTAACTCACAATGTCAAAGAATTATTTAACTTAGGAGGTTGTTTAGTTGTTTGTTTAGAAAGTTTGTTTTCTTTAATCCACAATACAAAAATAAACAAAGGTTTTATCTTCAATCCTCACAACCATTTTTGTAGTTTTTCATTAGCATTTTTGCAATTTAGCTTCAATCTCAACATAATTTTTTGCACAAAATTGAGGTCAAATAACAACTTAAGAAATAAATCAAGAGATGGACAATCACTAACCTATCTTGGAAATTTATTACCCTGGTTGGATAGTAATAGCCTTGGATACCTTTAGATGACATATGTTGGAACAAATATTGAAATTTTGGCTTTTGGTAGCTTAGGAGGAAAAAATTTATAGTGTTTAGCTACCGAAAGTGCAGACTTTCAGTAGCTTAAATCTCAGGTTTCATATGCCCTTAGCTGCCGAAAGTGTAGATGTGTTTTTACCCAGAAATCAAGTCACGAGGAAGTACTAAAAGAATGCAATAAACGGCAATAAAATCGCTATAACAAAGTTTTACATAAATTCCACGTCACCATTTCGGGTTTTCGGCAGTCGGGGGTTTGGCCGACATAAGATTTTGACCATTGCTTTGTTTCCTCGAAACCCAAAATCGGGGTTTCGGGACTTTCGATGGCTTACGGCACTCTGAAATCTCACTGTTAGCTATCGAAAGCCAGGACTTTCGGTGGCTAAGATACCCCTGTTTTCGGCCTGTTAGCCACCGAAATCGCAGGTTTTTCCAAAACAAATTGCTTTTGGGAAAACTCACTTTTCTCAACCTTGGAGAGGTTGTTTTACAAGTTTGAATAGTCGATTGACATCTACAGATCCTAATATTTCTAATGGTATCTTCATATCCTAATTTAGAGCTAGGGAATGTAGGAATAAGTGTCCCTAAATATGGCATTGTAGACATGGCCCAAAAATGTAGGAACGCGCCCAGATTTCAGTTAAACAACTGCCAGTTCGTTTCTCAGTTGGTTTTGAGGTAGTTTCTCATATGTTATATGTTGAAGGCTTATATATTGTATATCTCTTTGATGAGAGAAAGGGAGACCTCTTTTGAAGAGGGCTTCTATTGAAAACTGAGTTATTTTGAAGACCTTAATAGAGTAATGAAGGAGAGATGTGTTCACTTGATATGTGAGATTCATCACGGTTGATTCCTTCAGTATGTTCTTTGTTTTGTTATATTCATATTTTTTATCTTTCCCTTTATTGACTGAGTTAAAATTTGTTTGAAATTCATTTTGCATGCTCCTTACACGCAATTGATATGTGTTGTGTTTCAATGATGACTAGTCAGAATTCACTCAAGATTAGTGCTCTGCACCTAGTTATTAGCCTCCAGTCTTTTTTCTCTAAAGTTGTAGTGAAAATCCATCCTTGTTAGATGCTTTCACTGTGATGGTATTTTCCTTTTCTTTTCTGCTACCATATCTTGATTATCGATTGTTAAAAGATAGACTTGCTTTGCCTCATTTCCCTTGAGTAACACGATCACTGCTATTACCCCTTTTCTTTGGTTTTCACTTGACTCCATCGCCCAATAGGCCTTTTCAAATCTGTGCAACCACCAACCTTATCAAAATATCTTGTCTTATAAGAAATCCGGCCTTCTTACTGTGATTATTGAATATTCTTTGAGTAAATATCCTTTGGCTATTGAGAGAGCCCTCTTTGAGTGTATTAGGTCAGAAACACACTCTAAAGCAGGTTTTTGGTTACCTCGGGGAATGGCTTGCAGCAACCCAAGTCAAGTTCCGAGCAATGATTTATTATCTCACTTAAAATGTGCTAAGGCTTGGCTCTATTACCCTTGTTGGATAGTAATAGCCTTGGATACCTTTAGATGACATCTATTGTTTTCATGTCATCCCTCCTACCATCCTACCAGGGAGANGCCAACAATTAGTTAGTGTTTAGCATTGTCAAAGAGACACCACTTAACTCACAATGTCAAAGAATTATTTAACTTAGGAGGTTGTTTAGTTGTTTGTTTAGAAAGTTTGTTTTCTTTAATCCACAATACAAAAATAAACAAAGGTTTTATCTTCAATCCTCACAACCATTTTTGTAGTTTTTCATTAGCATTTTTGCAATTTAGCTTCAATCTCAACATAATTTTTTGCACAAAATTGAGGTCAAATAACAACTTAAGAAATAAATCGAGAGATGGAAAATCACTAACCTATCTTGGAAATTTATTACCCTGGTTAGATAGTAATAGCCTTGGATACCTTTAGATGACATCTGTTGGAACAAATATTGAAATTTTGGCTTTCGGTAGCTTAGGAGGAAAAAATTTATAGTGTTTAGCTATCGAAAGTGCAGACTTTCAGTAGCTTAAATCTCAGGTTTCATATGCCCTTAACTGCCGAAAGTGTAGATGTGTTTTTACCCAGAAATCAAGTAATGAGGAAGTACTAAAAGAATGCAATAAACGGCAATAAAATCGCTATAACAAAGTTTTACATAAATGCCACGTCACCATTTCGGGTTTTCGGCAGTCGGGGGTTTGGCCGACATAAGATTTTGACCATTGCTTTGTTTCCCCGAAACCCGAAATCGGGGTTTCGGGACTTTCGGTGGCTTACGGCGCTCTGAAATCTCACTGCTAGCTGTCGAAAGCCAGGAATTTCGATGGCTAAGATACCCATGTTTTCGGCCTGTTAGCCACCGAAATCGCAGGTTTTTCCAAAACAAATTGCTTGTGGGAAAACTCACTTTTCTCAACCTTGGAGAGGTTGTTTTACAAGTTTGAATAGTCGATTGACATCTACAGATCCTAAGATTTCTAATGGTATCTTCATATCCTAATTTAGAGCTAGGGAAGGTAGGAAGAAGTGTCCCTAAAGATGGCGTTGTAGACATGGCCCAGAAATGTAGGAACACGCCCAGATTTCAGTTAAACAACTGCCAGTTCGTTTCTCAGTCGGTTTTGAGGTAGTTTCTCATCTGTTATATGTTGAAGGATTATATATTGTATATCTCTTTGATGAGAGAAAGGGGGGCCTCTTTTGAAGAGGGATTCTATTGAAAACTGAGTTATTTTGAAGACCTTAATAGAGTAATGAAGGAGAGATGTGTTCACTTGATATGTGAGATTCATCATGGTTGATTCCTTCAGTATGTTCTTTGTTTTGTTATATTCATATTGTTTATCTCTCCCTTTATCGACTGAGTTAAAATTTGTTTGAAATTCATTTTGCATGCTCCTTACACACAATTGATATGTGTTGTGTTTCAATGATGACTAGTCAGAATTCACTCAAGATTAGTGCTCTGCACCTAGTTATTAGCCTCCAGTCTTTTTTCTCTAAAGTTGTAGTGAAAATCCATCCTTGTTAGATGATTTCACTGTGATGGTATTTTCCTTTTCTTTTATGCTACCATATCTTGATTATCGATTGTTGAAAGATAGACTTACTTTGCCTCATTTCCCTCGAGCAACACGATCACTGCTATTACCCCTTTTCTTTGGTTTTCACTTGACTCCATCGCCCAATAGGCCTTTTCAAATCTATGCAACCACCAACCTTATCAAAATATCTTGTCTTATAAGAAATCCGGCCTTCTTACTGTGATTATTGAATATTCTTTGAGTAAAGATCCTTTGGCTATTGAGAGAGCCCTCTTTGAGTGTATTAGGTCAGAAACACACTCTAAAGCAGGTTTTAGGTTACCTTGGGGAATGGCTTGCAACAACCCAAGTCAAGTTCCGAGCAATGATTTATTATCTCATTTAAAATGTGCTAAGGCTTGGCTCTATTACCCTTGTTGGATAGTAATAGCCTTGGATACCTTTAGATGACATCTATTGTTTTCATGTCATCCCTCCTACCATCCTACCAGGGAGACTAAATATATTTCTCAACTTCTAGCTCTTTAAGTTTTTGGTTACATTAAGAGAACAAAAGTAAGGATACTTATATATAGTGGTAATTCACATAATTCCATAGATACAAGAATGGAAAAATAATGAAATATGTTTGTTTACACTAGTTACCTTTAACTTTCAAGTCGCAATACCAAGTTACAAAGTTACTTCATGTGATGGGAAATGCCATAAGATAGAATTGACTATTAATGCTTACTAATTCAGGTCACCAAATGTATGCCATGGTAATTGGGGGAGTAGACATGGTCCTAGGAGCCTAATGGCTGGCCACAGTAGGTACAATGGGGTTAACCAACAAACCAATTTTTAATATTTTATGAAAATGGAAAAAAATACAAGTTTTATGGAGTTAAGAGCCTACCCACCCAAATTGTCTTGTCCAACAAAATGAGGAAAATAATTAAGGGAGTCCAATCCTATGTTTTACATTGTTACTTAATGGAGAGGCACCTGATGAAATAAAGGACTCCAAAGGATTAGATAAATTCTTGGGAAATATAATACCATTTTTCAAGACTTACCTTGAGACCTCCACCTCCAGAACAATCTAGAATATCATAGAATTGATCCCTAGATGAGCTCCAATTACGATAAAATCTAATAGGAATTCTCATAGACACAAAATAGAAATCGAACTAGATTGGTTCAACAATCATTAGATTACAGTGTAATAACTAGAAGCAAGAGCCCATATTCAACACCAATTATACTTGTAAGGAAAAAGTATGGTTCCCACATACTTTGTATTGACTATATAGCATTAAATAAAATTATGATTAACAATAATTTTCCCATTTCATTTGTGGATGAACTATTGTATGAGATTTGTGGTACTAAGTATTTATCCAAGGTTATTTGAAATCTAGTTATCACCAAATAAGAATATGAGAAGAGGACATTCTCAAAACAACTTTCCATATCCATGAAGACTTGTATGAATTCGATGTCATTCCTTTTGAACTATCCAATGCCCTGACCACCTTCCAGTCTATTGTTGGGTGCTATAAGTTTTGATTCTTTCACCAGGCCCATTCACCCCCAATTTTGACTCCAAAACTTCTACTTTTGCCCATTTTCACCTAATTAATGGCATAATGAGCATCAATAAGGTAATAATTTGTCTTTTTGAGATTAACTCTTAGTTTTTCTTGTAAACAGTATTAAGAGCTATTTCTGCAGCAAAATCGCCTACAATTCAGTTATTACATGAACTAACCATGTTTTATGAGTTATTACACGAATTGGAGGTTAGCATACTTCCACTCGCTTAGAGGGAGAATTTCCACCTAGAGGCACTTCATCGATATCAGGAGATGGTAATTTACCTATTTTACCATTCTCATGAAATTCGACACTCAGTGGTCAAAACATGGTCAAACCCAGCAGGCAATTACAAGAAATTCAAAAAATCAACTACAAATCTGCCAAGTTGCTCACAAAATTAGGAATGCAATTCCAGGAGCAAGGAATATGATTCATCCAATCATAAGATCAAGGATTCAACTTAGAGGATCGTGGATAATTTATGCTACACGCTAGAATGAAGATCTAAATGATTTTCTTATAATCAATTTTGAAAAACTGAGTTTTCATACAGTGATATTCAGAGGTGATTTATGGAGCGATGAGGATGAATCAGTGAATTCCACTATATGGGTTTTGTGCTGAATAAGGTCATTTAGGAAAAATCTAAGTCAGATTCCCAAAAAAGTGAAATACATGGGTTGTACGAGTGTTTCTTCAAAATGAAATTTCCCAAATTTTCCTGTTGTGGCTAGTTTTCAATTTTCTTAATTTGTAAAAGCCATATTAGTTATGATTGGTTAGTTCTAGGATTGGGGAATGGGTTCCTATCTTCCCCATTGAATATTTTTTATAAATATATCCTCAAAGAATAGTACAGGGGATCAGTTGGATTGGAGAATATTGTGATTATGAACCAAAACTTCTTGTAATTGTTGAATTGTATTGAAGCATTAATACAATGGAGCTTTGTCTTCAATTTATGAGTTGTATCTTTCACACTATCTAATTTTTCTTAAAAAACATATTCCAAGAGGGCCCCCTAGTCTATGTTGTATTTATGTAAGTTGTTTTAGAAGTTGCTTTCATTACTTGCATTCATTTCCTATAGAGTTACATGTGTTGTTTTAATTTCCTGTAGATTAAGAGTTCATTTTAAATAGTTTGCAGGCAATGTTACTTTGACTATGTGATTAACAATTGTTACAGATATTGATGCTAAAGACAACAACTTGTTTGAGTGATCTTTCATCTATTGTTCCATACAAGCAGTCATCACAAAAATAGAAGATCGTATCATAGAACAATAGAAGTGGGTTAGCAATATCTAGGTATTTTATTTTGAGATCCTCTACAAGAAGGGTAAGGAAATCAAGTTGCAAATATCTTATCAAGGAAAGAAGAGAGAGGTTCTACACTATGACCAATTTTAGCAGTCATTCCTGAATGGATTTCAAATGGTCAAGCAGAGAATGTAAAAAAAACCATAAACTAGGGAGATGATTGGGGAAGTCAAAAGAAACAATTCAAAAAACTCAAAATATTATTGGGGAAATTATATACTCTGGTGCAAGGAAAGAATATATCTAACCATTACAAATTCAAACTCCAAGTATTAAAAGAGAATCATGATTCTTTGATTGTGTGTCATGTTGTATTTTCTAAACATACTACAACATCTTACAATCCTTCTTCTAGAAAGGTATGAACATTGATATCTAGAAGTATGTGGTTGATTCTGACATCTATCGGTGCCAAAAGTTTGAATTAATTGCACCTCCTAGTATCCTTCAACCCTTTCATATTCCAAATTAGAAATGGATTGAAGTATCTAGGGATTTTAACACAAGTATCCCTATCTTAGAGGGGAAGGATATCATATTTGTAATCGTAGACCGATTTATCAAATATGCTCACTTCATTGGAGTATCATCAAAAGTTAAAGTCGGTGAAATTGTTGTTAGCTATGTGAAAAATATTTATAGAATCGACGGGTTTCCCAATGTCATTGTTAGTTATAGGGATCCCAAATTCACTAACATCTTCTAGAAGAAATTGTTCCACCAAGTGGGAACCACATTCACTGTGAACACCTCGTACCACCCCCAAATAGATGGACAAAATGAAGTGGTACATAAATTCCTTGAAGGATACTTGAGGAACTTTGTAAATGGTCATCAATTATAGTGTCACAAGTGGTTACACCTTGCAAAATGGTGGTACAACACTACCTACCACACTTCAAAAAAATGACTCATTTTGAAGCTTTACCTACCACATTTCAACAAAAATGACTCATTTTGAAGCTTCATATGGATACCCACCACTGTCAATAAAAAAGTATGGTGTTGATCCCCTATTGTAAAAAACAACTAAACAACTTCTAATGAGATCCTTCATATCCTAAAGAATCATCTTGAGCAAGCAAGGAATCAAATCAAGAAATAGCCTGATTTTAAGAGAATTGATCATGAATTTGAAATAGGATATTGGGTATTTGATACAAGTAAATCTTTCTTAAAATTGCAAGAATCATAAACTTGTACCCAAGTTTTATGGTCCTTACCAAATCCGGAATAAAATAGGAAAGTAACCTATGCATCAGATATTCCAAATACGCATTAGATATTCCAAATAAGAGGATGCTACATGATGTCTTTCATGTCTCATGCTTGAAGAAAAAATTGGGTCCAATAACTCCTATATAGATAAAGTTTCCACTCTTGGATGAAGAAGGAAGACTAGTACTGGAACCAGTAGGTATCTTAAAAGTTAGAACCAAAGCCCAGCATTCAAGAGACATCAATGAATACCTTATCAAATGGAGGAACCTACTAGAAGATGGAGCACCTTGGTAAAATAAAGAATTTATATCAAGACACTTACCAATGCTTCGAGGGTGAAGTGTTTTAGGAGGGGATGACCCATAATATACACCTGATTAGACTCTAGGTTAAATACAGGTAGTTAGAAATAATTAATAAACTATTGTAAATGGTTGGCATTGTATGAAGAGTTGTGACTCTAATAATATATGCATAAATAAGTGAGTTGTGCATTGTTGTATCTCATCACTTATGAATTAATCAAATATGTTTTATACAACATTTGTATAATTTCGATTGATTCCCTTCAAAGTTACCACACAATATTTACTCCACTCAAAAAAATAGGTTACCATCTCGAACTTGGCCTTTTACTATACAAGATTGGCTCCACTTGCAGAAATTGGGTACCAACTTGAACTCTTTTGAAGTTCTCTTTGGCCACAAAAATAATGAGGAGTATATGCATGACATTGGAAGTTTTCAATCAAAGATATTTCTTGGATTTTCTCGAGTTTGAATGACCCTATTAGAAAACATACCATCCACCATGTTTTCTCTTCAATTGCTAGGATTTATGTATCATGTTTGCAAGGAGTTAAAATCATTGGCTTAAGTTGCAAATGACCTTGTATGTTNTATGTCGACTTTTGGGGTGGTCCTATACAACTTTCTTAATGATACAAAACAAGTTCTTATTAGTGGACTCTACTAACCTGCTACCTTGGGAATAATAATTGGATGAATTCTTTAAGAAAATCCCATTGTCCAAGGAAAACATTGTTAACTCAGAATACATGGAATATTTAGCATTGCCAAACATTAATGTTGTAGGGGATCAAATTTCTCTATGATGTTATGTTCAATAAATTAGATAAAGACCTTCACTGCAGTGGTTCTTTTAGGCATTGCCTGATCCAGGTGGATATTGGTGGCCACCCACATGTTCCCCTAATTAAGAATGGTTCCACATCTTAGCATTTTTTCTACAGATTTTTGGGTCCCAAACTTCTGGGGCCATTTTGAGGCCCTAAACGATGTTTTTTTGGAATGACAACGCCCAACATGTACTCGAAGGAAGATGCTCAACCATTCAGAATGTGTACATATTAGTTATACCTTTTTTATGAGCTACCAAGTGCACCAAACGAAGATCATATGCAAAAGTTACATCCGTGGGAAGTTGATGTATCAACTAACCACATCGGGGCCCACAAACCTTTTGGTGTTTCATCTTCTAGGGTTAGGGTTTTGTATGTTTATGTTTTTATCATTGATGCTTTAAGTTAAAATTCCTTTTCAGCTTCTTTTTAATCATCTTCTTGTGAATGAACGTAGCTGACACATCTCTTTCTTCATGGATAAGCTACCATCATTCTAGCTAGTTTGTTCACTTTTCATTTTATAGTATTTTGTATCCCATTCATTAATGAATCTGAGTTCAATTGTATTACCGTGTTTCTTGCAACATCTATGTATGTTTATTTGTTGTATTTATTCCTTCATTTTTTTCTCAACATAATATGGATCAGTGATATCAGAGCAATCTGTTCTTTGTTGTTTCTCAGTGCATGTCCCCG
>JZKD02S1037987.1:0-13359 GCA_000966675.3 Picea glauca | reverse complement strand
CCTATACATGGTGGGATCCACCAAATCTGAACCTGTATCAGAATCATGCAGCTTCTTCAGGTTGGTAACCATTGGAATAGACATGGATTTGCAATCCATCATACCAAACCTCTTTATTACATCCACTGTGTATTTTCCTTGTGCCAGAAATATCTCGTCCTGTCTTTGCCACACTTCCAATCCTAGGAAGTGATGCATCAAGCCTAAGTCTTTCATCTCGAATTATGAGGTTAGATCCCTCTTACACGAGGCTATTAGCCCGTCATTTACTGTTAGAAAGATATCATCAACATACATGATTAGTATAATAGGTTGGTTACCTCTTACCTTGAAGTATAGATTTGCATCAACATCAAGCTCGGGCTTTTAAGAAAGCCATCAATCCTGTCATAGAAAACTCTGGGATCCTACTTAAGACCATACAAGGCCTTCCTTAGCTTGCATACATGAGTGCCTTTGTTATGCAGTATAAAACCTTCTGGTTATTCCATAAAGACCTCCTATTCAATCTTTCCATTCAAGAATGTTGTTTTTAAATCCAACTGATGTAGTTTCCAACCAAGTACTGAAGCTAAAGAAATAATATATTGAATGGAGGTATACCTGGATATAGGGGAAAAGGTCTCTTCATAGTTGATTCCTTCTTTCTGAGTGAAGCCTCTTGCTAAAAATCTTTCTTTGAATTTTTCCACACTTTCGTCAGCTGCATGTTTGATCTTATAGATCCATTTGGAAGAAACCACTGATTTGTCTTTTGGCCTTGGCATAATGTCCCAAACATTGTTCTTTATAATATACCTGTATTCCTTAAGCATGTCATCCTTCCATACTTTTAATTTATCTGCTTCTTCAAATGAAGAAGGTTCGAAATCACTAATGTTGCTCATTAGTGAAACATAGCCTCCAAACCTATGAGGCCTCTTCCTTTCCTTGAAAGTTCCTTTGGGAGAAGTTATCCTTTCTGCTTCTTGCACTATTTATTTAAGCCACCCTGGCTTCATTTTGGTTGGAGCTTCTTCAAGAGTTCTTTCTAACACTTCAACGGGCTCTAGGGGCTCATTACTTGGCCCTTCACTAGGTTCCTCCCTCTGATCATCTGACTCTTCATTTTCAGAAGAGGGTGAAGTTGGCTAAACAAGTTCTAAATCCCGTTGAAGCTCTCTGGATTTCTTAAATGCGGCTTCCTCATGGAATGTCACAACTATGGTTACCTCTATTTGACTCTGACCTGGTACATAAATCCTGTAATCTTTGGATTTCTCACTATACCCCACAAAAACCCCTTTCTTGCCCGAGGGTTCCATCTTTGTCCTCTTTTCCTTAGGGACATGAATATACACAAGACATCCAAATAACCTTAGATGCCCTACTTCAAGTTTGATCCCTGAGAAGACTTCTTCAGGAGTCTTGTCCTTCAAAATAGCATCTGGACACCTTTTATGAATATACACGGAAGTGGAGGTAGCTTCTGCCCATAAAGAATTTGGTAGATCTTGGTCAAACATTATTGCTTTTGCTGCCTCACAATAGTCATGTTTTTCCTCTCAGCAACACCATTTTGCTGAGGGTTATATGGCACGGTCAACTGTCTCTTGATTCCTGCTGACTTGCAGAAATCCTGAAACTAAAGAGATTCAAACTCTCCTCCATTGTCTATTCTAAGGATTATGATGTGTTTCCCTGTCTGCTTTTCAATAAAGGCTTTATATTCTTTGAATTTATCAAATGTGTCACTTTTAGCTTTAAGAAAATATATCTAACATTTTCTTGAGTAATCATCAATAAAAATGACATAATACAAACAACCATTGAGTGAGGGAGATGACATGGGACCACATACATCAGAATGAACCAGATCTAAGATGCTCTGAGCTCTGTTGTCACTACTAGGAAATGATTTCTTTATATTTTTAACTAGCATGCATCCCTTACAAATTTCATTTTTACTAAGATAAATAAAGGGCATGCCACATACCATGTTTTGTAGTTCTGGAAGAGCTTTGTAATGAAGATGTCCAAGTATTTTGTGCCACAACTCACTGGAGCTAGTCACATCATGAGACAATGCCTAAACTGACTGTCCTGACACGACGTACAACCCTCCATTGTGATTTCCAATGGGTTTTTCTATACTTAAGTGGCTACCTTTATCCCATATTAGTGCCTTCCTGTCCTTGAAGATCACCCAATATCCCTTGTCCTCAAGGGTTGCAACTAATAGTAGATTCTTCTTGAGCCCTGGAACATATAATACTTCATCAACATGAAGTCTAGCCCTAGATTCCAATCTAAATGAGATAGAGCCTACTCCCTCTATCTTGTAAATGTTTTCATCCCCAAGCTCGACCTGCTCTTTGATGTTTGGCTTCCATTGAGAGCCTTTCTGGAAAGTGCCTTTCTTCTTTCCCTTGAATCTTGATGCTAAAGTTGAGTGCTCTTTTTTCATTGGCTCACTCCTAGTAGTTGTGTGACTCTCCTCCTGGAGTCAATCATGCCATAACCTCTCAAACATGGGATGAATCTCTCTCCCACTTACACTAGATAAGAAGGTCTCCCATGAAGAAGGAAGACAGTAAAAAATGGCCTACATTGAATGATCATCGTCCACTATCACCCCTGTGACCAAAAGTTGATCTCTGATCTGGGCTATCTTGGAACAGAAAGATGCCACCGATTCACCTTTCTCCATATTCAAATACTTAAGCTTGTGCTTAAGTGTCCTCTTTTGACTTGAAGCATGTTTCTCATACAGATTCACCAAGGTATCCATAAAATCCTTGGCAGTCATAAACGAAGTCATTGCAGGAATTATACTATCTTTGATTGAGTCAAAGATGATTTGCTTGGACTTTTCTTCACTCTTCCTGAAATCCGTTCTTCCTGCATTATTCGTTGGTTCCTCCACCACTGTGGTCACATACTGCTCAAGATCATGCTCTTGCAAGATATTTGTTATACAGAGCTTCCACACATTAAATTTGGTAGCTCCTTCGAGCCTATCTTTGACCCTAAATGAAATGGAGGATGCCATGGTCCTCACACTGGAAACTTAATCAAGATCACTTGGATCTGTGTGTACCTGCTGTCACTTCAACACGCTTAACACACCCTAAGCTCTGATACCATGTTAAATTATGATCTTGATTTCTTATGCGGATTAATTCTTTTATTTTCTTCAATACTTTCATTCTAGCTTAATACACTTCAACAATTTCAAATCATAATCAAATAGAAATAATTATGTAGATAAGTAAACATGCATATCAACAACACATATACCCTGGGGAAACCCTGTACAAGGAGAAAAACCCCAACAAACAATATTCCTTTATTGCATTAATAATGTAAGATCTCTTACAAATATCCACCATGAATGTACTTCTCTGAAAGAACTTGCCAAGATGACTCTGACCTAACAAAGACTTACAAGACCTTGCTAAAATACACCTTTGATGTGCTGCCTCTTTATCACTGATGTGCTCCTCTATTACTTCACCCTCAACCTACATATGAAAACTCTGTTTCAAAATTGTGTTGAGGAGAGGTTTCGACCTCTTATTATATAGTCTGAAGAGGGGAAGAGGAGAAGCTCAAAATAGTAACCTGATTGCATGCATTAGTCATAACTCAGCTTCATACTTTAGTTCGAACTTAGAACTAGAATTGATATTGGTTACAACTCAACATTACACTTTAGTTAGAACTTTAGAACTAGACTTGAGATTGGTTACAACTCAACATTACACTTTAGTTCGAAATTAGAACTAGACTTGAGATTGACATGCTTTAGTTTGAACTTAGAACTAGACTTAAGACTTTAGTTGCAACTCAACATTACACTTTAGTTCCAGACTCAAGACTTTAGTTGCAACTCAACATTACTAAAATAGAACTAGACTCAAGACTTTAGTTGCAACTCATCATTACACTTTAGTTCTAACATAGAACTAGACTCAAGACTTTAGTTACAACTCTTGACAAGGCAATTCGAAATTATCTTCATCGTGGATAATGTTTACACATGCCAACGCACTAGATCAATACAATTACATCATTTCCAATATTAGGAATATCGTTTGTTTCTATGTCATAGGAATTTACATTCAACCTAACCTTTTCTAGATACCTTGACTTTTGCTCATGGCTCACAAGGTTTGACTAGGCTCACAGAGGTTGTATGTTCCCCTTGACTTTTGCACTAGTCTGTCTATGCTCACAGAGGTTGTACGTTCCCCATGACTTTTGCACTAGACTATCTATGCTCACAGAGGTTGTACATTCCCCCTGACTTTTGCATTAGACTCACATAGCATCTCATTCATCCTGACTCTTGGTTTGACTCACAGAGGTTGTCTATTCCCCCTGGCTTTTGTCAATACCTCACAAGACTGGTTGATTCTCCAAATCTCCCTAGATAGCCTCAAAGTGGCCCATATGGCCTCTCATTGGAGAATGATTGTCGATGTTGCCAAATTTAACATTAATGCACTCAACACCAACCAAGGATCTTGTTACTTAAACTCACTAGCTTATAAGTAAGGTATAGTTACAATTACATGTACACTTTGGGACTAGCCTAGGGGTATTATAGTTATGCTAGAATTGACTAACTTCTGGTTGTGGTAGATGGAACAAGTACCTCTACAATTGGACAACATAACATTACTATGAATTCTTCCTCCCTCTTTCCTAAGTCTTGCATTTATTATATAGCTTTTTGGAGGAGGTTTGGGAGAGCTTCTAGATATTCTAGAGACCACTAGATACTCGAATGATGTGTGTTCCTAGGCCTTTTCCATGAATATACAATTCATCCCTCTCCCATCACCTCGTAACTCTTTCGAATATATAATCTTTACATATCCTTGCTTGTTAAGCCAATAGTGACCAACGAGGGACCTCACTTGTTGTCTACTAGGTGTCCCACGAGGATCTCCAAAAAGTGGGTAAACCTTAGGAAAAATATGTATTATGGCTTTGATCCTCTTATTGATTCCTCTTTGGCATATAGGGTGGAAATTAATGCTTTAGCATAGAGTGTTTGTAATATTTTTTCTCCAGAGATCCTATGATGATTAAAGTCCAGAGAGCATGTATCATAATATTTATATACAAATGATTAATAAAATACATCACAACTATAGACCAAGTTAGAAAAAAGAGTATGCGGGGTTAGGAATCCATGAGAAGGAAAGGGGATAATGACTTAAGGACAAGGGATAATTGAAGGGGGATAATGCAAATATATTAAATTAATCCTAATTCCTAAGGATAAGTCTCATTTCATGTTTATGTCCTAAATTTCCTAAGAAATGGGATGATTTATTGAGTGGTGGGAAGGTGGCTACATTAGTGCCACTTTTCAAAAAGGATCCATGCATATATAATATTTAATTTCAATGGAATATGGAAGATTCTTGATCATTATTAACATGGTTTCCTTGGTATGTTTTGGCATGAGATAGAGAGAGAGAGAGCCACTCAGACCTTGTGACTTGAGTACCTTGAGAATTCTAGATGAATATTTTGTGACTACTAGGAACAGATTTCCTTGGGTTTCCTTGGGGAAGGATGGATCCCTGAATGGAGAATTTTATATGATATATTTCTATAAGTGAGGGTACAATAGGGTACTTAGAGAATCCATGAGAGTAGATGGAAATCATGGAGCCACAAATCTAAGACTTCTTGTATGGCCTATGTTACATATCTAGAAGGGAAGTGGGACAACCTGAGGGACTATGGTGTAGAGAAGGGGGTACACTTCCTTGGGTTGTGTAAGTTGAGGGGTTGAGAGATTTTTGGTTGGAGTTGTTGTTGGATTTTTTGTATCATGGCATATTTTGAACCTAGTACCATTTGTGAGACATTAGTTGGGTTAGAGAGAGTGTATTTTTCTTTGTGGAGTCATAGCCCCAACTTGGCGGTGAATTGTTGTTGAGAGAGGTAGAACAACAATTTTTGTGGCTAGGTGGAACATTTGAGGTATGGATCTAGTTGGTGATTTCATAGAAGATAAGTGTTATTATTATATGTATTTTCTATTGTTGTTATAATGTGTCATCTTTTGTTTAATTGTTGTTGCTAATATTAATAAATATGTTGCATGAATAATTATGCATGTTATGTCATTATCCATGGTATTGCATGTTATTGTTTCTGCATATTGGTGCATATACAGGGAATATTTCAAATTGGTATCAGAGCTATGTCTAGGAATAGTTACTCATGGTATCAAAGAATCGATAAACCATGTTTAAATAAATTTGAAAGGTACAATATGTACAAAGATGGAATTGGTAGTGACATGGCTTAGCATGGAGCTAGGTATGTTACATTATGGTATTATATATCAAGTTAGGGTTTTGGATATGTTATAGTATTCAATATATATAGCATATTTTTACAACAATACTCTTAAATTTTATAAACAAGTAACCTCTCGAAGTTTCATGTAAAAAGGAAAATAGAATGATGAACCCTTGGTATGATAAAGGGTGTAAAATTGCTAGGAAATCCACCAAGTAGGTCTTTGTCAAGTCTCTAAAGGTTGTTAAGATATATAGCTACAAATCCCTAGTTAAAAGAAAAAAACAATATTTTATAAATGGAAAGAAAGATAATATTTTACATCTTTATAAATTTGTTCCTAAAAATTTTCTAGATGAGTATTCTAACTTGTAAATCTAAAGAAAAAAATTATACAATTTCCTTCATAGATTTGAATTACTACCTCAAGAATATTTGTAAATCACCTAATTTCATGGAGAACTTTGAAAACCTTATCATAAAGGGAGAAGATTTAACTTTGGAAGACACATAGTTTTGGGTTAAATGACGTTCCAAAGGGAAAGATAAGGACATTTAAGGCTATGAAGTAGAAATCATACAAATTGGAGAACCTATCCTCATCCCTCACATACACAAGCTCTTTAATCTGGTGGTTGAGAAAGGTTTCCCTAAACGATGGACTTAAAGCCTCATTGATCCTTTTTTAAAAGCATGGATAAAAGAAACCCTTCTAATTATATGACCATTATGATTATCCCTCTCTTATCTAAGTTATGTGGAATTATTTTGGAAAATAAGATTAGCATATGGTTAGAATTTCAAGATAAAAGGGATAATTACTAGGCTAGTTTTAGAAGTTGTCATTCAACTATGGACCACTTGGTTATGATTAGGATCATCACATAGGAATACTTTAATAATAAATCTAATCTCATGTGTTGTTTCATTGACTTTAGAAAAGTATTTGACATGGTGATTAGAACTAACCTTTGGAAAATATTACAAGAGTTAAAGGTACCTTTTGAATTCATAATTACTATGATAAGTTTGTACAATGATGTTATTGATAAATTTAGGAATAATTAGGGTTGGCCAGAAGAAATTATTTGTAATATAGGAGTTAAGCAAGGTTTACCCCTATCTGGTACCTTCTTTAGCATTTAGAATGACAAGTTAGAGATGTGTTTAGAAGAAGTAGGTTCTGTTGGCACTACTTTATCTTGAATAGTCAGTATCCTTCTTATGTACACTGATTACATTGTTCTTATGGTGAAGTTTCACTCTGATTAGGAAAAGATACTAAGATTTCTCAAGGATTTATATTCTAGTACATGTATGAAAGTGAACATGGACAAAAAAAAAAGGGTTATATGATCATCAAATAAAAAAATATCACTTATGCTAATTTTGTATATGACAATAAAAGGATAAAGGAAGTCATTTCATATGAATATCTTAGAGGCAACCTTGATTACAATATTAATTAGAACTGTAGCATTCAGAAAAGGCTTAATGGAGGGTGGAAAGGCTAGTTTGGTCTTGAAAATAATTGCAAATCAATGAGCTTCAGAGATAATTTTAAGGATGAAAATTTATCTCAAACTATAAAAACCTTGGTGAATCTTACTAGTTTTTAATATGCAAACTATAAAATGTTTGGTGATATTTTTGTAGAATATTCAAATTTCTAAGGATTTTGTATTGTTTCTATAAAATTTGGGTTATTTCTTAGCTAAAAAAAAATATTATATAAACTTTGGGCGAATCATTTTTAGAAAAAATGGAAATTGATGAATCTTTTTTTGGGGGGAAAAGCATGGAAAAATAACCCATGGACGATATATAGCCCCTAAAATTTTCTATGGTGACCTTCTGGTTATATGAAAAAGAGAAACTTATCTTTGAAACTCTCATCACTCTTGTTATATTATATGGATGCAAAGTTTAATAATACAACATTTATAGAGAGTTGTAGAGAAAGATCGAGTAAATCCAGAAGCATTTTATACTTTACAATATGAAAATTAAAAGCAATATGGCTTACCATATCCTCATCATAGAATTTGGTCTTTCCCCCATTGAAATATTGGATATCACTTGGTGCCTAATGTACAAGAACAAGATAATCAACATGACAGACAAGAGGCTTACTAAGATTTCTTTATAATCAAGTCAAAGCCACCTGCAACTTAAGAGGGGTTGGCATAAAGATGTCAAGTTTTGGTAAAATCTTTCAGGAACAGAAGAGGAGGTCACTCTCTAGAATATTGATACGATTAAAAATTATATGTAATCTAAATTTAAGGAGAAATTGTGGTACAATAAAAGAATTAGAGAATGAGAGAAAATTAAGATAGTATAGAGAGGTTATTAACCCTAACCTAGAAGACAAAATATATTCTATTATCATTAGTGTAAAGAAGAAAATCAATATTTATAAAATAAGAATGAACTTTCATTAGCTCCATAGCGAAATAGGGCATTGGATAATTCATGAAATGCCATAGGATGAATAATTTGTCATCTTTATGGTACCAAAAAGGTAGAGTATGAAAAACACTTTCTATTAAATTCTCATGCTTATGCTTATGCCCGCATTAAATCTCAATTTCAAAATATATGAAATAGTACAAACTTTCCAAACCTTTTTATTTGCATGAAGATTTAAGAAAGCTTTTCTCCAATATTATGAAACATAAAAATAAAATTATAAAGTAATCCAATTAATTTCTTACCATTTTTTCTACTAAAATTCTATAAACCAAATTTTTTCTAAATACACATTAAAAATCATTAGCATCTTCAATTTGATCTTTTTTATTTTAATTAAATATTAATATAACTTTATTTAAATACAATACGTGTTCAAAATCTACCCACTTAAATTGTGAAGAACATCTTTTCTATATCACAACATATCTTCGAATTTGGTCACTCATGTTTAGTTGTTGAGATATGTTGGTGCAGACTTGTAACCTTTGTGTTGGTGCATGATTAAAATAGTTGACACCTATTGATGATTCATTTTCTAATGGCTAGCATTTTGTTCCTAGTTACTAAGATAAAATCATGACATGTTTTGGGTAGCATTGTTTGCATGTGCTTTTGATGATGTGAATGTTTGAAAAAATCTTAAATTGTAATGATGTAAATATGGAAAAATCTACAATATGGATAATGATGAAAGCAATTGTACCTTTTTTTAATACAAATTCGAACTATAATATAAATTCTAAATCTTAAATTAATTTTATAGTATAATTAAATTAATTGGTATTAACATTACAGAAATACAAAAACATTATGATAAATGTTTAATAAAACGTGATTATAAACCATAAACCATATGATAAACGTTTAGGCAAATGTGGTTATAACGACGAAGGTACAAGAACTTTTTTTACAAAGGTGATACGGAGTACTTGCTTAAAATGATAATTATTTTGCAATTTTAGTGGAGAAATCAAAATCATCACCCATCATAAAGTTATCAAATATAACGTTGAAATGAATATTAAATATAATCATTACCCATTTTGAAATGAATAGTCAAGATTTAAAAAAATATATAATTATTACATAAATATAATTATAAAATTATGGTATTTTTTCAAATTTGATTTAGTTTCCATAGCAACTCATATCGGGCCTTATAATGATTGAGCATTGTTCAAGATTTTGTTACAGTGCCCATTATGAAAGTAATAATTATCACTCAAATATGTAATCATTACCACCGAGAAATCAAGAAATAAAAAACCTACCAATATTATTATTGAACATTAAAAAAGTACTATAATTTTTTTCTTTATTTTTTGGATTATATTCTAAGCTTTCTTTCCATGTTCCCCATTTGTTCTCGTTTCCGACCTTGTTAAATGAATTAAGATAAAATAGAAGAATTGTTCGTCTAGTTTAAAGAACTTTTTCTTTTAAGCATTTTCATTTCATTTCAAGCATTTATTTTCTCCAAAATTATTGTTAGGAGGGAAATTGTATTAGACTTTAGAAGGTAGCAAGATTCCTTACATTAGCGTAGTTGGTCCTTATAGTAACAAAAATAAATAGTGATATGAAATTTTTCCTATCAAACAAGTAAGTGAGAGTAGAAAGAAACATCTTTTAAGTTTATAGTCCATAATGACTAGTCTTATGTTAATCATTCAATGATTCATAATTGTCATCAACAAAAAAAAAATACAATACATATGACTTTAAATAGTCATATACAATCAACCTATCTTTAATTCTTATAGGTGGATCCTTCATTCAAGTACAAATTGCATATAAATTTTCAAATATAAGTTTTTGTATAATGTTTGGAAAAAGATTTGTTTCAACACTTTTCTTGTATTTTTTTTTAACTGAATGTCTTTCCTTATATGATGGATTCATATGGAAAAAAATCAAATAAGAATGCATAAAATATATTTTTCATTCAATCTTAATCATTGTTTAAGTTCTCCGGATGGGTTGTTATTATGACCATTATGATCATACGACGGATGGCCTTATGCGTCGACACTAGGAGCTCTCCAATCCTCCCAAGACCGGTGGTTGGGGCATGTTTTCATCAACAGAGCAGGCATATCATACAATGTCTCATACACCAAGGTAAGATGTCGCTTGCATTTTGAAGGCTTGGTACATAAATTGTGAATGATCTTTATGTTCTCGTGGAGGACACAGTTAATGTGCACGAAAATCCTATGGGCGCTCTCAAAGTTCATAAGGTCTCAATTCGGATGGCGAGCATAACATCTCAAGAAGGATGGGGCTTCCCAACCATCTCCATTGTGATTGCCTTTTCCTCGTGTATAGACCAGTTAATCCTTGTTCGTTTTTCATGTATCCTCTTCCTTGGCAGTATGCCTCGTGAAAGAGGTAAGCTACGTATTGTTAGGAAGTGGAAGAAAAATAGAGCATAATAACTAGAGCATCAACAAGCAAGATTAAATCGAGAAAAACAAACCACACAATTGATAAAGCGATTTATGTGGAAACCCAATACGAGAAAAAACCATGGGCAATGATAATCGATATTCTTATTATTCAAGGGAGAATTACAATAGCCAACCCAGGCAGACAACCATCCTCTCCTCTCATACACACAACACCTCAGTGTTGCGTCTTTCTCTCACACACTCACTACACACATTTCACTCTCACCTCTATGGGTATGCTCGTATATATAACATCTCTCAAACAGTTAGACTAACTAATTATAATTAGATCCACCAATTACAAAATCTATTCATAGAAGAGTGCATGTATGCACAATCTAAATATAGTTGCATGAATGTGCATGTGACTGCATGGGATATTTGTTGACATGTTTCCAACAATATCCACCTTGATAACAATTTACTTGATATATCATGCCCAAATTTATCCATCACCTTTCTTGCAAGCCAAGAGAATCCAAAACACCATCACAACTCCACAACTTCTCTAAAAATACTATTACGTGAACATGCCTGCATGATTCACTCCAGTATGGACCATTCTGCCTCCATCATTAACCTATCTAATAAACTGATGCACTTGTCTCATTTTGATATGCTAGATTGTTAGTCAAGTGCACAATGCTTTGACCACCACAAAACACCTCATCCTATACTTGTCCAAACTTACCCAATAGATCCTTGCATTCTTTCAAGACATAACCTGAGGTAGATCTCCTCTCGTCCAAATCTCATGAATCATAACCACAGACTAAACCATTGCAACCACTGTAGGTGATCCTCATGCTTATGTGTTTGAAGAACCCATTTCCACGCTCTTCATCTGGTTTTTCCATGTGTCTATTGATAACACCAATTGCATGTAAAATGCTGACCATTCCCATCGCAATCATAAAACTTCCTACTATCATATAACACTTGAGACACATAACCCTTTTCTTCTTCATCATTTAGGACATAAACCTGAAGAAAAATTACAGTGGAAATCCAAAGGGATTTTACCGGTTTCACATTATTCATACCGAATTTCCTGAGTATCTTCACCACATACTTCTGTTGTGATAACCAAAATTACCATATTTCCTATCTATGTGTATTTCCATGCCAAAGATTTATTTTGTTTCTCCCAGATCCTTCATAACAACATCCTAACCAACTAAACCAACCTGTTGATATCAAACATTCTTTTGCTTGCAAAAAGAATAACATATAACACCAAGATAATGAATATACCATAAACACAATGGTTATACTCACTTCTTGTAAAATTTGGCTCACCGTGAAGGAATCGAACATCTTGTACCATTTTCATGGCATGCTTCAGGCCATACAATGGTTTTTGAGTTTGCAAACAAATCTTTTGTGGCAATTCTGAACTAACCGTTCTTATTGCTCCATATACATCCCGTTATCCCAAAAACTCTATGTGAAATAGATTTAACATCTAGATGTACTAACACAACTAGTGCTAACAAAAGAATAAAAACAATCTTTTAACAACTGGTGAGAAACTTTCATGGAAATCAATACCTTCCAAATCCCCTTCTGCTATCAGTCATGCTTTCAACCTTTCATATTTTACTATGTCTATTTTTATAAAAGGATATTCATCAAACACTCCATCTCTGTCCATGATGATTCTATGGGTAGTAGGATCCCATAGTTTGCACCCTTTAACATCATCACCATATCAAAGATCTACTTGTTTGATCTGAGTCCTACTTAGAATGATGATAAAAAACATAAGCATCACAACTCAGTAATTTCAAATTTGAGTAATTACCAGATGACCTGTTCATACCTATTCCTAGATCTTCCTATCTTTTGCAACCAATGGTGATTGAGTTACCATATAGCACAATAACTTATGTCCACAACTATTGTTGCAACTTGGCATGACTGAAAATGCCTATTCAATCCCAACTTCCTTGTAATACTTTCTAAGTTCCATGGATATGGGCTTACCTTCATCATGTATTCTCAAACACTTGATTGAGCTTCCAACACATCAACCTTTCTACATACCCACCTTTCTAACATGCACACACTTTGTTAAGAACCAAATATCAATATAACATAGAAAAACCTCAGAAAAAGTATTCAA
>JZKD02S1037964.1:203850-222533 GCA_000966675.3 Picea glauca | reverse complement strand
TTCTGAACCTGGACCATTCCCCACCCTGGGCCATTCTTCCTACACTAATCAAAGTGCACCCTGGAGAGAATGTATAAACCCTAAGGAATGCATGTCCCTAATTGTTGAGCCTGGAGCATTCCCCACCCTGGGCCATTCTTCTTATGCACCCTGGAGAGAATGTATAAACCCTAAGGAATGACTATCCGGACCATTTCCTCTGTTAACCACAAGAGGAAAAGATTACCCTGCATCAACCTCCAAAACGGACCATTCCTCATGTTAACCACAATGAGAAATCGTTGTCCGGCGAGGTGGGCCAGTCTTCTTGAGTAACCCTCGAGAAGAGAGACTGCCCTAGACCACTCCCCATGTTAACCACAATGGGAAGTCGTTGTCTATGATACATCAGCAATCTAGACCATTTCCCATGTTAACCACAATGGGAAATTGTTGTCCGTCAGAAAATCTCAATCAACTTTCCGAACAGGAAAGAATCTGTCCAATCTGGACTATTTTTCAATCACAAAGATAAATGTTTCAATGATATTTTTCAACAATATTTTTCAATAATAATTTTAGTGCTCCCTCCTAACCTGGAGAGTCTTCCCTTTCAGCTAAGGGAGTTATTTCCACGATCCCCATCTTCTCTCGAAAATATGCAAACTTTATTCTGGATAGAGGTTTTGTCAGAATGTCTATTGTCTGCTCGTCAATGGGGATATACTCGAGCTTTACCTCTCCTTCTTGGACTTTGTCTCGAATAAAGTAGTATTTGATCTCAATGTGTTTCGACCTTTCATGAAACACGGGCTGTTTTGATAATCTTATACAACTCTGATTATCACAGTATATTATGGTCGATTCTGGAATCTGATCAAATAAATCGGAGATTAACTTCCTTAACCATATTGCTTATGTGCATGCTTCACATGCTGCCATATACTTTGCTTCTATTGTGTTGAGTGCGACAGATTTATGTTTCCTACTACCCCAAGATATCATAGCGGAGCCCAAGCTGAAACACATACCTGAAGTGCTCTTTCTGTCTTCTGCACTTTCTGCCCAATCAGAGTCTGTGAATCCATGAAGTTGTATATCGCTGGATGTGGTATATCTCAAACCATAGTTTATTGTCCCACGAATATATCTTAATACATGCTTTGTAGCTATCCAATGCTCATGTCTTGGTTCCACCTGGAACTGGCTTAGTGTATTTACGGCAAAGCAAATGTTTGGTCGAGTATTTACCAAATACATCAATGATCCAATTAGTTGTCGATATAGAGCTGGATCTACTAGATCAAAATCTGGAACTTTCACTTTTCTTATATCCGCATTCATAGGAGTGTCCATGAACTTACAATCCATCATTCCAAATTTCTGAAGGATCTTTATTGCGTACTTTCCTTGTCCAAGGAATACTTCACCATGCTTCTGCCATACTTCTAGTATGTCGGGGGGGGTCCGAGTTGGTGGTTTTTTAGCGTGGGCCCCCACTAACGTGGCACCTCCTCGTTAGCTCGAACCCCCCCCGACCTTTCCCGCTTACCGCTCGCCCTTACCACCTCCCGCTCTCCCGACACATGTCTCCCACTCAATCTTCCCCCCTCTGTCTATCACATCTCACGCTCCCACTCCCCCTCTCACCTCCCGACATCTGTCTTCCACTTCCCCTCCATGTCACCTCCGCCTGCTCTTTCCCCCCTTCGATTCCTCTCACCTCCCGACACATGTTCCACTTCTCTCCATGTCACCTCTGTCATGTCGTCATGTTCCCCTCGACCAATCACACACCACCGCAGCCTCCCCTTTGCCTCCATGTCCTCTCCATGCACTACGTCACCCCACACCTTTACACCTCAGTGCCCACGCATACCCAGTAGCCTGTCGGTTGCACCCATCGCCTCATCCTCGTTAGCTCCATCCACGTCTGCCAGCCAGGTCCCTCTGCAAAGATCCAACGAAGCAACAGACGGCCAAGGAGAGGTCGCCACGTCTCCTAGGTGCCAAATTTGACTTAGGTCGTCCTGATCCCGATGAAGCAGTTATGAAGCGGGGAAGGTGGTTGGAATATCGTCTCCCCATTGAATGAAAAGTCATAACCGTCTTACCGTAAAGGTAGACTGTCAGCTCAAGTGTTCTGAGATCACGTGCACAGAGACACTGCGTGCACAGTCTGACAGAGCAGAGACTCGGAGGGACTGGCAGAGTCAAGATCGCGTCTAACGGAGGAAGGCGTGCGCAGAGGAGACTGCAAGTGCAGTCTGACTGAGAAGACACAGCGCCATGGAAGCTCGAGCATGCCTCTGCTAAGAATGACAAACTTTTTGAGTATATAGATAGAGTTCTGTGATTTTGTAATGGTCTTTGGTTGAGCAAAGCTCCCAATCTGTAATTTTGTCTTGCCAGAGCTGCTCTTTGGTTATGTAATCGATTTGAGACTTTCATGTTAATAGAAGTCAGCTTCCTTTCTTTTTCATTTTTGTCTGTAAAGGTGTTTAAAACACTCGGGCATGGATGATCCAGTCGAGGATCGTCATACGACTGTAATGGAGGTTTGATTATAGCGGTATCATGGTCAGTTTTATGCATTTCCCTGTGCATTTGTTTCCTTCTCACATTGAATGGCTCGGGTATGGAGGATCCAGTCAAGTTGTTGCAGTTGCAAGATGATGGACGTTTGATCATACTGCAGTTGCAACTGTGTCCCTTGCAGACATTATTTGGTGTCTGAATTTGAGCTCAAGAATACTCTTGAGCTTGAGTTTTCTTCTATGAGCTGCTGGAAGGCCTGATGCCCAGAGCAATCTCCTTCACCCTTCTCTTAAGTCTTCCCTCTACTCTCGCTTTAACTCGATTTCCTGACTGAAGCTAACGTGACCCTCACTTTCCTGTGCATTTCCTGCCTAGTTCTGTGTTGAACGCCTTTCATGTTGTTGAGTTTTGGCCATCGACCATCCACATTCAAACCAACATCCAATCTGTGACATAAATGACTGATGGGTACTGAGCTTACTCTCTCTGCAATCAGAGAGTGACTTCTAGTGCTAACAAAACACACAAACCAAAATATGTTAGGATATACATCCTCGATGGTTACTACTATTACCTTACAATTAAGTACATTAACAGTAGTTAATTGAATGATATTGTACAACACAATTTCTTGATGATTTTTCAGTAAGGGCTCTACAATATTAGAAACGATCTTGTAATGATAAGAGTAGTCATGGGCTACAGGGAACACTGCACCAATAGCAAACAAACCAAGAACATTTATCAATAGCCTACCTATAACATTTGTCCAACCATAAGATCAATGGATACCCCATATTTGGTCCAATCATCTCTACATTGTCTCAGAGCATTATGGATTTTGGCTTTTTCCTTGTATAGTGATTGGATTTTGGCCTTGTCATACTCGAGACCCCTATATCCTTTAGGGGCATTGTTGATAGTAGTAACCATATCATGCCAATAATGGGAGAGAAGGGCACTGAATAGTATACAATATATCACATGGTTAAAGAATCTTGCATGCTTTTGCATCCAGGTTGTCCTTACTATATTGATCAAGGAAATTTGTTATTGTTATACACCCTGTATGCATGGGCATGGATGCACTAGCATGAGGGGATGGGAATTGGTTGAACATTCTATATAAGGCCTCAAAGTGAACATTTTGTTTTTTTGACTTAGTTTCTGCTTCCAACTTTTCCCTGAGGTATGTTTGTCTATCTTCCTTTGGTACAACAATGCAAGTTATGATTCCTATGATCTTGGTTTGATCACCCAGCAATAACCCATAGAGATGCTTCTTCTCATCAGTATATGAACCTTGTAAGCATCCTTCTTACAATGGAGGCATGTAATTTAGTGCTTCCACCTCCTTTGCTTCCCTTCAGCCTTGCCACATACTTCCACAATGGTGTTAAATGATTTTTGTTTTATCTTTGTCGTTACTTTCAACATCATCCCCTTCTACTTCTTCCTTTTCTCCATAGTATGGGCCATTCTTATCATGAAGATTCTCATATTCTTCCCATCACTATTATTGCCCATCAATACCATTGGAATCAAAACAAGATCAAACACCGGACACACATGATGCTTCTTGAGAAAAACCTACAATAGAAAGAGGGAGAAGGGAAAAGAGGAGAAGAAAACACCCAATGTCGAAAACATACAACAAATATAAAAATCATGACCTTAGTTTTACTAAGGTTAACCGCCGACAATCTCAGATCACAAAAACTGGACACAGCATTTATCTGTCTCTCGGGCCCCTAAAGAGAGGACACTAAGAGGATCACATCATCAGCGAATAAGAGCAAGGAGATCAGAATGTGATGTAGGAGACAAGAGTCCCCATGCTGTATGTACTCCCTAAGAAAAGACTCCAACTCATATATGTAAATCTCAAAGCAGGTCAAAAAGCGAAGGCGACACTGTTTGTCTCCTATGGTGCTCCAAATGAAATCAGTGAAGTCGTAAGCAATACGAAGACATATAATGACAAACTCTTGAGTCCCATGATTGCAGCCAGAAGAGTCTCAGAGATGTCAACGTCTCATAACCAAACTTAGAAAATTAGAAAATTGGAGGAATCCAACCAAAATTTTAAAAATAGGTGAAGAGCCCAAAGTCTCTTTGGTTGTATAAATAGTTGTACTTGTATGCCATTTGTGTGGCAATTCAATTATTATATATGGTGTGTTAAGTTTTCTCTGTGGTTTCTCCTTGTTATGCTATAACTTTGGCTCCATCATGCGAACATTTATTTATTTGAAGTGACTTTCATTGAATTTTATAGCCAACATAGCCACAAGCAGAAACCATGTTATTGTCTAACTAAACTAGGTCTCGTTTGACATCTAAACTGAAGAGAAGCTGGTCATGGAAAAAATAATGTTGCAGTGCAACTTGTAACATAAATGAACCACATATAGCATGCCCAAAATAAAATTTGGCCTGCAGTGCCTTGAATGCCCAAAATTCTGTAAAGATATGTACAAGTGTGGAGTGCGAGAAGCTTGAGGATCAACATCTCGGCTCCAAGGTTCATGAAGAAGAAACAGAGATAGAATCACTAATAGAATAAGGCTCAAGTATTAGCCCAAAAACTCTAAAACGGTACTAAAATACATATAGCCTTCAAACATAGAAGTTTAAGCAAGTCTATACACTCAAAAGGAATACATACATACATACACATGTATATATAGAATAAGAAAGAGAGAGATTAACTAAACAAGAAAATTTCAGACCATCTTCATGAAGCATCTTAGTTATGTTTGCTTTGTCAAACAAGCATCACATAGAAATAGATCACAATCTAACAATTGAAAGTCAAGGTCTCCTTGCATATTTTACAGGACATCACGTTTTCCAAACTCCCTCAAATTGGTCAGATGCATGTATTGCCAGGAATATAAGTTCTCTACTCTATTTGACCTTTGCATCACTTAACGGCAGGGAAAACATGAGGGATTGATAGCTATCTTTGGTCAAATACCTGAATTTACTTTCTTAACAAATGACAGAGAAAGAAGTTATCTACTCACAGTTTCAGGGCATATAATCAACGAAAATAATCCAGATTTCTTCAAAAAAACAATTTATTATTTGGGCTTTCAAATGTGAAATTAGTAAAGACATCAGGCACATATTCTGGGATTGTGACTTTGCCAGACAACTTTGGAAACAGACTGGTCAAAAGTCCCATGCTCTCTTTGAAAGGCCCATCCATTGGAGAGATGCAATCTTTAGCGACCCAAGGTGGTTTTGGTTTGTGCTTCAGCTTTTTGCTATCTCCTTTCTATGGTCCATAAGATGTAAGGTGCCTTTCCAAAGATCTAAAAAGAATTTCTGTAAAATGGATTGACATCAGTTTTTAGATGACCAAGCAACTCAGATTAGTACCAAGTGCTTTCTACTTGGGGAGGATATCATAGCCCCAAATATTGGAGTGCCGTCAAAATTGCCTGCCCTTCTAGCCTGGATTGGAAGGGGAAGTGACGCAATGTAGAGTTTCTGTTATGATTACCGTTTCCCTTGTAATATAAGATTTTGTTTTCTTGCATAAGAAAAAGAGAGAGAGAGAGAGAGAGAGAGAAAAGAAACAGTTGAGCGCCATTTTTAGGAAAAGTGCAAGAATATTAAAGCAGACATGAAGATATACCTTAATGTGGTTCCAGTCCATGTTGACAACTGCTAGTCTTCGAGTCTCACAATCCAGAGTTGGTACTTCTTCCTATAACAAGAAAAGATGAGCCCTCAGGAAAACCTTTAGGTCAGATATTTCAATCACAAAAAGTAGATGAAATTACCAAGAACATTCAATACAAGGAACGAAAACAAGGAAAACACAGTAAAAGACATGGTAATCTAGGCTTTTATTGTAGCTAACTGTTGAATTTTGAACAATTAGATTGCAGCTCGATAAAACAATAACAAAAACGTCAGTAGCTGATACTGAATAGTTCAATGGATTTCTTGATCTTGACAAAGAAGTCTATGACAATGCTTCATAATAAAATGGATGTGCCCCTAACATTGGCCTCAATGCTAGAGAAACAGCCAATGCTATAGAAACAGGAGAGTGAAAAAGATCCACATCTAGTGAGGGGCATGAAAATCTGTCGACTAGTTGTGTAGTTACCCATGGGATACCCATGCAATGGGACAGGAACTGCCACAACTAAAATCAAGTGGAAAGCTCTAGCAAGTGTTTAAAAGAGGACTAGTTATAAGTTTATTTGGAGATTAAAAGGACTAGCTATGAGTTTCTTTGGGGATTTAGCAGACTAGCTATGAGTTTCTTTGGAGATTTAGAAGCAAGGTATTGCCCAAGATAGTTGAACGCACAGAAGACAGTTCAATGGAGAGGATGGCATAAATGATGAAGAGGCCATGAAGAAGAGATGTTCCCAAGTACACATGTAAATGCTTAAAATCAGAGTAACATAGTACATTAGAAAATCATGTATAGGGATCCAAACCAGCAAAAACACAATAATCAAAAGAAGTATGGAATCTACGAAAAACATATGGCAGTACATAATAAGGAAAAAATGCCAAGCCCAAAATAATATCTTAAACAAATCAAGGAAAGGAAAACTGAGGCTAGGGATTAATATGACAGTTTTTTTAATTTTCAGCAAATATCTTTACTTGCAATCTTATGATAAAAATTTGAGTAAGTATCGATACACAAAATTAATATTGATCTTAAGGAAAACACATAATAGAAATAATATTTTTCAAAATGCAAGATTCCTGTCTGCGACTATGGTTGAATTGAGTCGTACATTTCTTCCACAGTTGTAGGACGGTGCTATAAGCTGCTAAGAATAGGCCTTCCTAATGATAATGTACATGTCAAATCAATACAGTTAGTCTCCCAGGAATGATAGAGACAAATATGTTATTCCATATGAACTGATGAAAATGATGATAGATATTGCCTTCTTCTATGCCCGGTGTGTCTCTTCGCCTCATCTCAGATGTCTCTTCGCCTCATCTCAGATGACAATTCATTTTGTAGCTAATAATGTTCTTTTACAAGAAAAATGTCGTGGGGAAACCAAGGGATGCTTCCCCATATTTGTGGAAAGTTACCTAATAAACCTGTGGCATAGACTACTGCATTTCACCCAAGGGGATTCGAACTGGACATCTACTGGCACGGAACTAACCAAATGCCCAGCAACATTGGCAACAACCAGTTGAGCTACCCCTTGGGCCTTTTTTGTAACTAATAATGCATCAATCACCTTTACTATTCACTAATTAATCTACCCAAAGTTGACAAGCATGCAAAATCTACCTTGAGATAAATTGAAATGTTTTGACAGAAACATTAATATGTTGGACATCTGTGCCCACTAATTATTAAATGAATCGAAAAAATCCTGATGTAGTCATCCCTTTGACTATGCATGCTTTCCGTGTACCTTGCACAATCTGACATTCTTGAGAATGCAAATTGCCCAGTAATCAAATGATAATCTCTGCCAATGTAAGGGTTACACATCCCTCCAAACTGAATAATACAACTTCCATCCATCCACTTAATTAATACAAGCAAAAACACTTCATAAGCCATGAACCATGTCTTGGTTATCACAAGCTTCAGAGAGAATCCAGAAACAAAAAGACCAATGCAGCACTATCATTGAGAAAAAAACACAAGCAATGCATCAGTATTCAATCAAAACTTTCAAGGCAATGCAAGTGAAGAGATACAAGTTGCCCACAACTAATTCAATCTTATGATGCATAATAGTAGCGTTATGATTGAATTCCAAAACTGTATACGTGTATGTACTATGGATCATAACTCATCACCTTATGAATCCTCAAAAAGCCCATCTACCAACACCTCCTAACTTAAGATATATGAATGTAACTGCTTCTTTGGAAATTGAAATATCTAACTTGTTAATTATTTTATTGTATATGTCCCCCCAAGGACTAGAACATTTCCTAGCAACTAGTGTAAGACAAATAGTTGTTAGCTTTTGGGGTTACTCCAAAAGTGTTTTCACCTAGCTAGAAGAGTCTAGGTCTCCTAGTCTCTTGGTGATGCTTGATGGACATATGGATGGCTCAATTTCAATGGATGCTTGACCTTGGATAGAGTGCTAGCATAGCACACTTTACCTAGGAGGTTGTTATCCTATGTGCATGACAACTAACCCATTGGGTGCACACAATGGGGGAGTCGGTTGCATGGTTATGAGAGGTACCCACCTAGGATGATGAGCACTAGGCACTTGGAGGAGGGCACTTAGCCCTAAGAGCATGGGACCATGTCACTACACCTTGGACATTGCATACTTGACTTGAGGACACTTGGGTTGAGGAGCATACTTCATGGAGGTTGGTTGTGGACCCAGACACATATGTTGAGGAAAACATTGGAGCAACTACATTGGCACACATGTTGAGGAGCACTAGGCACAAGAGGACATGTGGCACACAACAAGAGGAAGAGCACCTTGCATGAGGACACTTGGAGAACGAACCATAATGTAAGAGAGAGCGTTGGGCTAACATCTCATTGCATAGTGCACCATCTTGGAGGAGGGGCATTGGGCCCAAGGGCCATCATGCCTAGAGGGCACACCACCTTGGGATTGGGTAAAACCCTAGTGTGACACTTGTCATTCTTGTATTTTAGAGAGATCCATGTGGGGTTGCCTTGTTGACTTAGATCTAAGGTTGCTTGTGGATATAGTCCATGTTTTTTGTTGGCCTCCCTCGCCTATTCTATATAAAGGGAGAGATCCTTTGTCATTATTCGTTATTTTATCTTTGTAATTGTCTTGCAGAAGTCTTGTAGGGAGCAAGACCTAGGGATTGTGATGTACCCGAGAGGAGACATGAAGATGAATGGTAGAGCTATGGATGAGCTTCGGTCTTAGCACTTGGATGATGCAAGGGAAGAAGAACTAAGGTTTGTGTGATGTAAACCCTAGAACAGGAACAAGGAGAGATAGAGGAGTAGAGGAGTATTGGAGCTTGGTGCAATGCTTAGTTTGAAGAAGAATTGGAGCTTATGTTGATATATTCTTGATATTCTATTGTAACATTATTTAGTGGTCTTGGTGCTTGTATGATGCAAGAGAAGAAGACCTAGGATTTGTTGGATGTAAACCCTAGAATGGACAAGAAACTTGGACGGCTAGCCCTAGGGTTTGTCTTGGAGCCTTTGTACTTGTGTGATGCAAGAAGGCCTAGGGTTTGAGTAATGTAAACCTTAGAGTAAGACATGAGCACTAGAGGAGTGAAGAACATTGATAGCGTGTCTATTGCAAGCTTAGAGAATCTCCTAGAAGAATTGTGATACAAGTGGGAGATTGTGGATCGACTAGTTAGAGTTGATGCTAGCTTGCTATTGAACCTTTGGAAAGGCTAGAAGTAGCTTGGTGTGATGCCTTGCTATGGCCATGATTGTTGGTTAAGATTTGTTGTCGATGGTGGATGCCTAGCTAGGGTTTTGATGCAACTGAAGTGTCCTAGCCAAAGTCACCGTGTTCGGCGAACTTGAAGGTTCAGATTCAAAATTCACCAAACTTTAAGCAACTCCAAACAAATTTATTAAAGTTCGCCAAACTTCAAGCCAAATTTTAATTCAAATGTTAAATCGAATATATTTCCCTACAAATCCAATTAGGTTAGTTGAGGTTCAAAAATTTTTTAAGGTTGAGATATTAAAAAAAAATACTAATGTAAACCAAGGTTCATTCATTTGTTCATTCATCTAGCGCCCGAGTACCCTCTTGAGTCTTGTCATCTCTCACAATCACAGATCCAAATGCTTCCCAAGTCCTGCCCTCTCTTACAAGTCACAATGATAGCTCCTAACCCCTCCTGAGTCCCACCTTTTCTCACAAACCCTAACTAGCAACGATGACCCCTCCTAAGTTATGACTCAAACTCCAAATTACAATCACAATCGGGCAGCTCCAACGGCTATAGCAAACTTCAATGCTGATATCTACAGTGATAGCCTCAGCCCTCAACTTTATTACATATATTTTTTATTATATTGAATTTATTATATATCTATTATATTTTTTATGACATTGAATTTATTACATTTCTATTAGATTGTTTACATCGAATTTATTATATTTCTATTATAATTGTTTTACATTGAATTTATTATATTTCTATTATATTTGTGTTACATTGAATTTATTATATTTCTATTATATTTTTTTACATTGAATTTATTGTATTTCTATTATATTTTTTATTACATTGAATTTCTATTGTAAATTATTATATTTCTATTTATTGAATCTTTTATATTTTTTATAGTTTATATTACTTTGACTATATGATATTTTATTATATTTTTTATTACATCGAATAGAGTTTATTACAGCGACAAACTCGGTGGCATTGAATTTTATTACATATAACTTTTTAGTTTTGAAAATTTTGAATTTTATAGTTTCTTGAACTTAATGCCTACTTTTATTACCGAATCTTTCCCTATCGAATTTTTTTCAAATTTCAAGGTCGTCGAACTCAAACCAAGTAACTTAGGTCCTAGCTTGTGATAAGCATATAGGACATGTTGTACGACATGTTGTACCAGCTTGCGATGAGCTGATGGTATGTACTTGTATCTTCATTATGTTGTAATCAATGTTTTAAAACTTGGATTTGGCCTCAAAATCGACCAAGGGTCAACTTGGACTCGGCCATGACTAGGACCGGTTTGGATTTTATGACTCAGTTTACTAAAAATACATAAAATATTTAAATTTTAATGAAAAAACTCTTCAAAGCTGCTCCAAAACTCCAAATGCTCAATGAGAGGTGTGACGCACATAGAGGTGCGGGGGGGAGGGGGGCGTCTTTATATAGTTTGTTTTTAGGGTTTAGGGTGTTAGAATTTAGGGTTTAGGTAGAATTTTTTTTAAATTAACTTTTCCTTCAAATCTGTACCTCGGTGAGGTTGAGGACCAACTCAGCCGAGTAGGTACAGACTCAGCCGAGTTGGACCTGTTCGGTACCAAACCAGTCCCCGAACTGAGCAGAGGGGGCAAGTTGACTCGGTTTGTGGTCAACTCAGTCAACACTGGTTGTAATATGAAGTGTACCTTTGCTGTCCAAATATTGTGCATTGCAGATCTGAAAATCAGACCTACATTTATCATGTTAATAAGCAGTTTCTAGGGTTGTTTGATATGTTGATTTATCATGAACAGTGAGTAGATTAGTTAAATGATTTAACAAGCTAAGAAAAAACTAAACGAGCAGATTTAGGGCTGTAATAAACCCACTGCTATAAAGTATTTTCCAGATCTGATTTGTGAAGGGGATTGAGCCCTTCAAGCTCTGAATCTTCTCCCCTTGAAGTGCATTGTTTCAGTGCTTGCTTTCTTGGCCTGCCTAGTGATTTTGGTTGGACAGAAGTGAAATATATGCTGCTGTAATTAATATTTCAGATTCAGCCATAAGGCTGAAAGTTCACAAGAAACAAATCCGGGGAACCTCAAGTATTGAGGTGGAATTTCTGAATTTGTTATAGGAACAGATTTTTGAAATTTCCACGATAGTTTCAACTTTCAATGGAACTATAACCCCCTGGAGTACAACACCTGAAAGTGCTAGCTAAAATTACAGTTACCTTATTTAAAGTGCCATGAAAAAATTACACCTTGTTGAGGTCTACCACATATGACAAGGGCCATTATCATTTACCTGTTTAAAAAGCAGTAAACAATGTGACCATTATCATAAACCTTGTTCATTGGGAGTAAAACCAAATGCATTGAAGATTTTTACAGCTTTGCTCTTTTCTCAGAGCAGTTAATGCCTATGAATGGATGTCCACTGCTCCGTACACTTGGGCATTGTTTGGCTATTGCCATTCATGGATGGCAAGACTAGACAAATTCAGACATGGAGGGCCTAAACTAATATCACTTTTCCAATATAATAAAATCCCTAAGATAAAATATAATGAGAATTGCAAATCATATAAACTTGAGACAAGTATAATGATAAACAGTATATCTATATATTAAATGTCTGCCGAACGAGAAAAATGTTCGCTATACCTGCTTTGCAAATTCAAGCTCTATCTGATCATCATAGTCGTCATCGTTATCAGAGGATGAAGATGTTTCATCTTCTTCACTCTCTAAAACGTCAAAATAATCATCTGAAAAAGACTCAGATTCACTTGTCTCTTGATCCTCCTCATTCCCATGATCCTTTTTTTGGAACTCTTCCACTGCAGTGCTTGGCTTCCTTCCTGCTCCAAAAATGGAATCTTGATTTGATTTCCATTTCTTTCGATCATCACTATCCTCTTTTCTTCGTGGTGGCTCAATAACATCCAGCTCTTCTTGGACACTAACATTCTCTCCACCGCGCTTGGGCTTGCTTCCATCTCTCTTTTTCTTTGAAGTGCTCCCCACATTAATATTAGATTTGCATCTACCTGAAGCCATGCGAGTCTCTACCTCCAAGTGTGCTCTCACTTGCTCTTTCTTTTCTTTTACATGTTCTACCCCCTGGGTAGCTGCATCGCCCTGGCCCATGTACATATTTTCTTCCGAAGTAGCTAGGCTATTGCTATTCTTGTCCCTTTTCTTCTTCTTTTTCAGCTTTACTGCCTGGTTATTCTCATGAGCATCATATGTGCACGTGTCTCCGTCTAACTTAAACTTATTTTTCTTCTTTATAATCTCCTTCAACTCACCCCCCATGTTATCCTCATGCCCCTCCTTTTCATATAATGTTTCATCCAAATCAACAAACCTGTCATCCACTTCCTGTTCTTTCTTCTTCTTTTTCTTCTTCTTCTTCTGGGGATCATCGAGACCAGTTTTTGTTACAATGTCCAAAGCCTCCAACCCATGGGTATTCTCGAGGCCACGTTCATCCGTACTCACATTATCAGAAAACCCAATGGCCATTTCTCCCTGTTTTGCTATATCCTTGTTTTTATTTTTTCTTCCCTTTGTTGATTTCTGGGTTGAATTGGCATTTGACAAAAGGCCGACAGTATCAGTTTCTTCCTTCTGTCTGTTTGTGTTACCTTCGTTATTCTTCTTCTGTTTTTTTTCCGTGTTGGGATCATCATTCTTCTTGGCCTGTTCATCTGTACCGTCTTCTTCTTCCTCTTCCTCTTCATCTTGATTGAGATGATAGTAAAACTGGTGCAATTTGTTTGTTTCACTCTTTTTTTTGGGTCTGCCTCTCTTATCGAAAGCTAAAGAAGAAGATTCAGAGAAATTCTTATCAGAGAACATACGGTGGAACCTAGAGTCAATAGATACCTTGGAATTGTTTCTGGGCAGCCGCATAAATCGAGGGTCTGAATGCAGGTGGACGAAGCGCTTATCTGTGATGATCCCATCCAATTCCAACCCCTGTTCTTCTTGGTCTTGGTTCCCCCCCTTGTCATTCCCTTTCCCCTTCCCCTTTCCCTTCATTTTGGCTGGTGTTACTCACTCAGTCCACTCAGTCCTCAGCTTCTACCTCTGTACTTGCAGCCAATCAACTGTTCAAGCTTCTATCACAATATTGAACTTCCGCAAAAAAATATTCCCTCATTCGTTTTCACCTGGTATTCATCGATTCTCTTACAAAGTGGAATGAGCCGACCTCCTTCTGCTTCCTATTGGATTGGTCTGCTCTGCTACAAAACGGAACGGATCGAATTTCTCAAAAATCCTGACCTGATTTCCCTTGTGATACCAAAATCCCGACCAGTACAGGGAAACTTCTTCCCGAAAATCCTCGGCCTTTAACTAGGTAAATGGTTGTCCCTATTGCGCATTCCTCCTCTTTCACTGAGGTTTGAGGTTTTTGGTCTAGTTATTATTATTATCATCAGAAGGTTACTATTATAAATTCCACTTTGGGTGTAGTTACATTTTTAAATTTTGAAGGAGGCGAGTCCTACATTCTTGGTAGTGACCTATTAGGGTTGTGAAGTTATGAGCACGATGGAAGAGCTCTTATCTCTTTGGGGGAGGTTGGGAGGTACATCAAGGGACAAAATAAGTTGTTAAATTTGTAATGAGGTGTTAGGAGGAAATGGGGTGGGTTATTTTTTTATTAATGGATGAATATATATCGAGTTGACAAAATTGGATGGCATATTTTATAAATAGTCAAAACTTATAGCTTAGTGGGTCAGTTGAAGTGAATGAGTGTCGTTGTTTACTTGCATGAGGTTATGGGGTTGAATCTTTGGTCAAAAACTTGTTTAGAGCCTCACTTGATGTCCCCATCGTGTTAGGCCCGTAATCAATCGAGGGTTTTCCGTGCTATATTACCAGGGAAAAAAAATTGTCAAAACTTACAATTTAGAATTTCGAATAGAAGCATTCAAAGTTTGTTTGTTAAGTAATGTTGTGAATAGAAGTTGATTCAAAGTTTATTTACAAAGTGATGTTGTTATGGGAGATTTCTCTAAGAGCATTTGATATGTGATTGTCTAGTCTTGAGGTTTTAAAATTTAGCATATTACCAATTATCCATGTGATCATCACAATGGAGTGTAATGTTATTCCACTGATAACATAGACTACAAGGTTTTAAGTGCATTGAATGCCATGGAAGCATGTCTTTCCACGAAGAGTGTGAGGTTTTTGGTGATCACTTCCTCTATGCCGACTATTGTTAGTAGGAGGAGGAAATGGCAAGCTTAGCTACGACAACATTTTGAATAAGAAGTGTTGGATGAACCTTGAATTTTGTCATGAAATAAAGGCATATGGAGTTGATAAGACTCATGATTTTCCCATCTTATTCTTACAAGTGGTGACATGCAAAAGCATGGAGACTACATGGAAATGTTTGACAAAATGTCTCTAATACTTTATTCACAATTGGAATAATGCAACATGACGTTGAGCTACTTCGCATTCACTACCATTCTTGATTTAGGTTTTGGTATAGCAATGCTAGAACAGGGCACGTTGGCACATGCCCACATGGTTAAATGTTGTGTATGTGAAGAGGATATGATTTTAAGCAACAACCTTATTGGTGTGTATAGGAAATGTGAGAGCATAAAGGATGTATAACAAATGTATGATGAAATCCCTAAATGAAATGTTGCCTCATGTATTATAGTGATCAATGGATTTGACAACCATGTGCAAGTGAAGGAAGTTGTCTAACTTTTTCAATGAATGGAATGGGCCTTCTTCAAACCCCTCACTAGGGAAACTATCACATCAAAGAAGAAGAGTTGGGATGACATTGACACCATGAAGCCTAAAATCCAAGAAAAGGAGGGGATCCCTTTCAAGTAATAAAGGTGATAAGCATCAGTGCCAACATCTATTATTGTTCTGGGTTTCTGAGGTTATCGAAAATTTCTTATCGATAGGGTTTGACGCGCTGAGGATTGAGCTGACAGGGTTCGACCGCCATGGAAAGTCAGGACGGAGGGGAGCCGTTGCCCCCCCCCTCCCCCACTGCGACCTTCAGTAAACTAATCACAGCCTGCTCGAAGAAGGCTTCCACTGGAGAATCCTCGAGATTTGTAAGGCGATTGGAGGCCATTCCAGAAATCAGTCTTCCCCCGGAACAACCAATGAAAGTAGCAATCTCTCTGTCAGAGCGAGGACTAGTAGGTCAGTTCATGGGGCTTTGGCCATCCACCAGAACAACCGATAATTGGATACAAAGGAACTGGAGACCGCTAATAAAGAGCAGTGTGACCTGCTATGTCGTTGGAAAGGGATACTACATCTACGAGTTCATTTCCCAGGAGGACCGAGACCTGATCTTCAGGAACGGGCCTTACTTCATGGGAGCTCAAGGGCTCTACCTGAATCGCTGGACTCCAAACTTCGACCCAGCCCTGGAAATACCAAAGGACGTTCCGGTTTGGGTCAGGCTTCCAAACCTCCCAATCCACTGCTGGAACTCTGCATCATTGCAAGCAATAGGGAATGGGCTCGGCCACTATATTGATAAAGCAGATCCAAAAGATCAATATTCTTGTGCCAGAATCTGCGTCGAGGTTGACCTAGAAGTAGGGTTGCCGGAAGCCGTGAAACTGAAGGTGGGAGAATGGCAACACCTGCAAAAACTAGACTACGAACAGCTGTCGTTCAAATGTAGAGGATGCCATGATTACGGCCACTTCCAGAGGAACTGCCCCAAGGTCGTGCAGGACAAAGAAAGGGAGGAGGGATGGAAACAACCCCGGAAAGGAAGAACGAAATCCAGCGGACCTCGGAAAAACAACCCAACGCCGACCCAAAGCATTCCAGGGACCTAGGGCAATACCAACAGCTTCAAAGAGTTGGGAATCGAAGGGGAAACACCGCCCACAAACAACATTGACCAAGGCGAAGAAGGCAGAGGCACAAAGAACAAAGAAATCGAGGGAACATCACATGCATCTGAAGGCGAGGAGAGTGGGGGGATTCAAGGCACTGAGGAAGAAGAAAACCCGCCACAGAGGAACGAAGCAGATCAAGGCACTGAAGAAGGCGAGTTCTCATCAGGGAATGAAACGGAAGGGACAAGTGAAGCTTGGGACACCCCAAAACGGCCTGGCAGAGGGAGGAGGTCCAAAAAGGTGGAAAGAGAAAAAGAATCGTACAAAGACATCCTCAAAGGCGCCCAACCAACCCTCGAGCAAGTATTCGATGTAAGGCAAACAAGGAAACAGGCAAAGGTCTCCCAAGGAGGCCGCCCCACCTCAAAAAATAACCAATGAAATTCACATCCTGGAACTGTAGGGGTCTCGGCAGCAAGATAAAAGAAGAAGTTATCAGGGATCTAATCAAAACAACAAGAACAGACGTCCTACTCATCCAGGAAACCAAAATGAGTCAACAAGACTCAGTAAAAGTCTTAAAAAACGCATGGAGAAACAGCCAAGGTGTAGCTGACAATGCCAGGGGCGCTTCAGGAGGGCTCTGCACCATGTGGAATGCCGCCAAATTAGATCTACTCCATTCCGACCTTCGCATGCACTGGATATGCACCCAACTACTCCACAAGGAGTCTGGACAAATTGTAAGTCTCTTTAATGTCTATGCTCCTCAGCACATTGATGAAAAAAGAATTTGCTGGCATTCTATTCAAGACTATTTAATTGAGAATGATTTAGAAAATATAATCTTAGGGGGTGACTTAAATGTAACCCTAGCAACAGAAGAAAAACGAGGCGGGTCCATTGTAAGGGACCCAGCCCGAGAGTGGGTGGAGGACCTGATCTCCACTTGGGAATTGATGGACATAAAACCCTCAAGAGGGCGTTACACCTGGACCAACAAAAGAGTAGGCCCAGGACACATAGCAGCCCGTCTGGACAGATTTTTAGTGCAGAGCTCTTTCCTGACACTAGGACTCACAACCGCTTCAGAAATCCTCCCTAATGGTACCTCTGATCACAAGCCAACCACGCTGGAAATCAAGAAAGAGCAAAACCAAGGGCCTATCCCTTTCCGCTTTAATCCAGCTTGGCTACAAGACAAGGACTTCCAAAGCAAAGTCTCCAAAGTCTGGGCCACCAAAATCAACGGATCTGCCTTCCACGTCTGGGAAGAAAAGTTGAGGCGCCTCAAAGCTGAACTAAAAGCTTGGGCTAAAAGCAAAACTGATCCCACAGCACTACGCCTAGAAAGCCAAAGACAACTAGAAAACCACCAGCTTGCTTTGGAAAGTAAGGAAATCACTCAGCAGGACATCATCATGGAGGAACAACTGCAAAATCAATGGCACAAATCATGCAGAGAGGAGGAAAGATACTGGAGGCAGAAATCTCGAAGCCTCTGGCTACAAGAAGGGGACAGAAATACAACTTACTTCCACAAACAAGCGGAAGCAAGGAAGCTCTTTAAGGCTGTGACTCAAATCCAAGTCCAAAACACTACAATTTCTGAACCGGAGGACATCAGAAAGGTAGCCTTCGAGACTTTCAAAAACCTTTATACAGAAAATGAAAGAGCAAGCATAAACCCTCAAGCTCATCCAATCTCAGTTGTCCCAACTCTCATAAATGATGAGGTCAATCGCAAACTCCTGGAGGAAGTCACGCAGCAAGAAATCAAAGAGGCACTTGACCAAATGCATCCGGACAAAGCCCCGGGTCCGGATGGATTTACAGCAAGGTTTTTTCAGCACTGCTGGGAAATCATCAAGTCTGACCTCACTAAAATGATAAAGAAATCACAGGCAAGCAATAAGTTGGG
>JZKD02S1037964.1:169738-199975 GCA_000966675.3 Picea glauca | reverse complement strand
AGGGCCCTGTACAAAGCACATAACATCTGTATAAATGATAACTGGAACAATGTTCTTGAAGAAGGAGATGACAACTCTACACAAACTTTCGACAGTGCTAGTGAATTTGATACAAGCGATGAATCAAGGAATGAAAGAGCTGCTGAAACATTGATACATAGATTCATTGACTCACAGCGCATTCATGACTTGCAAGACAAGATTTTTGAAATTGCACCTGCTGAAGGGAAACGTCCACTTGGAATATTCAAGGACAAATTTGTTGAGGAAATGAACTTCCCAACACTGTTCTATGGAGATCCACGTCCTAGTGACATCACGGAACGATTCAGCTACCAAAAAATAGTTCGATGGGAACTGCTACATTCAAGCAGTGACTTCTCCTATCACATAACAAATTTGTTTTTCAAAACAATGCGCATAATAATTGAGAAAGTGCTCTCTTGCATGTGGGTGCGAATAAGAAAAGGCCAGTTGCAAGGAAGAAAGTTACTGGCCAAAAATGTCAAGTACAAAGCAAACCTAGAAAAAATCCTAAAATCTGATATTGGATACATAGATTTCAAACACATTTGCATCTCTCCTGACTATTTGCAACTAAACAAGAAAACTATTTTCGCAATGATCCAACAATTGGGACCCCCAACATTTTTCATCACATTTACAAGTGCAGAGCATCGATGGGATCTGTTGGTAGCTACGGTGTCTGGATTGTATAGGAACAAGAAAAGGAAAAAACAAATTGATACATTGGAAAATGATGACATTGACTACCTCATTAGAAAAGACCCAATGACATGTACTCGCTACTATAGGCATAGAATAAATGCTTTGAGGCAATTGATATGTCATGATGAAACGTTCTTCAGAAAAAATATTGAACTGCTATTTTGTAACTGAATTCCATAATAGAGGGAGTGAGCATGACCACACATTGTTGCAGATAGAGGGTGCATCGATCTATGGAAATGACAACAACTCACAGATTGAGCAGTTTCTGGACAAATACATAACATGCAACACAAATCATTTGGATCCATAACTTGCCAAAGTTCATAGACATTATCATACAAGAAGTTGTAAAAAATGAAAAAATTCACATTGCAAATACAACTTCCCTGTGTCACCAAGAATTAGTTTAGAGGACAATGTTCTCATTGAGAAATCTAAATCTTTGTTTGCATTTCTAGAAAAACGAGACTTTGATGACTTAATGAACTTCGAAGATTTCTTGGAAGAGCTAAATTTAACAGAAGATGAGTACATCCAAGCCATACAATCTACACTTAAACAACCAACAGTTTTCCCTAAATGAAAACTTTCACATATTTGGAACAACAGTTTCTCCAAGGACATGTCAGTTATGTGGAATGCAAATACAAATGCACAGTATGTCCTCAATGCATATCTTGCAACATCATATTGTACCTCGTACATGACAAAGGTTGACAAATCTATGACAAATGCATTCAGAAGAATACACAAGGAACATGAAAAAAGTCATATTGATGCTATGCAAATGATACGTACGCTTGGAAATACATTACTTAATCTTCAACAAATGTATGTTCAACAAGCAATCCACATTGCACTGTCCCTGCTCCTCAACTGTAGTTTGAGGAAATGTCTCTTCATAAACACATCTCCACTTGAGAAACGCACATTTGTGCTTAAACCATCATATTTGCTAGAACAAGAGACTGGTAATTCAGAGGGCGTGCTATGTCGCTCTATTATTGATTATCACCTCCAACTTCCATCTCTTATTAAGCATATCTATTTGGCAGAGTTCGTATCGCATTACAAAAAAAGATGGTGCACCCATATCAAAAAGAAAAAAAGCATCTGTAATATGCTTTATCAAATACAACAAACATAATGACTATGAAAACTATTCTAGAGAAAAACTATTGTTGTACGTTCCATTTGATCAAAATGAAAACACATTAAAACGTAACTTCCCTACATGGGAAGTTGTGTATATTGCTTATGAGACTATAGTACAAACCAATGAATCTAGATCTACATACAATGTTAATACAACATGGGGTGATTTAGAAAGTGTAGTTCATGAACTAGAAAACCCTGACAATGTTGGTGAGACATTGACAAACCGTAAAACAACTAGAACTCTCTGTGAGTCCTATGACTTGCAAGCAGATTTGCCTTGTCCTCGAGCAACTGACAATGAAAAACGTATCAATCTTGGTTGTCAAGTCATAAAACATCCTTTATTTATTGAAAATAACAAATACTACAGAGTCAGACGACTGTTGAATTGAGAACAACAAGCAATTATAAAGGACATTTCAATTTAAAAACACTTAAACATGCACACTCGTGTGCATTTATTCCTTACAGGCGGGGCAGGAACAAGTAAGGCATTCACAGTGAAAGCACTATTCCAAATGCTTATACGAATCTATGATTCAAACAATTCGTCTGACCCTATGAAACCAAAGGGGCTAATAGTTGCATACATAGGAAAAGATGCATATAATGCAGGTGGAACAACAATCCACTCTGCATTTTCTATGCCTTTTAACAAGTCACATTTTCTTCCACTCAGCAAGGAAATGTTAGATACCTTGTCTAAGCTTTATGACGAACTACAACTTGTCTTCATAGATGAGGCATCTTTGATTGGAAGTCATTTCTTGTATTCCATTGACAAACGATAGAGAAACATAAAACATGTGCACACCAAATACTTTGGGAACATTGACATGATATTTTGTGGGGATCTTTACCAGGCGCAACCCATCCAAGATTCTTTGATATTTGAACAACCTACGGTCAATATGCAAACAGTGACGCATGACTTCTGGAAAGACAATATAAAATGCTTTGAATTACATACTACAATGCGACAAACAGATGAAACATTTATTGCAATTATGAATAGAATGTGGACAAACAACCAAACATACGATGACTTAACATATATCAATTCGAGGTGCATGCGACCTGCACCAACAAACCCAACCTTCCCTTACATGTTCTACACGAATAGGGATGTTGCAATGCATAACAGATACATGTTATTGCTCATGCCTAGCGATGATATCATCATCAATTCAATTGACCTTGAAGAATACAACCATGGCAATGTACCACGTCATGAACATATATCCATTTTGCCTTTCCAACTTGTCTTGAAATTAGACATGCTAGTTGAAATATATGCCTTCAACTATGATTCATAAGATGGCTTGGTGAATGGTGTAGATAGAATACTCAAAGCTTATACCAAAACAAAAAAAGTTGATGTCCTTTGGATTAAGTTCCATGAGCCGCATATTGGCCACCGACAAGCAAACAAGTTAGCTTATCTCTATAATTCAAACACTGCACGCAATTGGACACCTATCTTACGAATATCAAAACCAGTATCGACATCGACAAAGACAGGTCGACTGAATATTTGAAAAAAGTTTCGAATTAAACTTGCATGTGCACGTACAATCCACAGATCGCAAGGGCTAACACTTGATAGTGTTGCATTTGACCCTCCTGGAATTCGAATACATGGAATTGTATACACAACATTGTCCCATGTCATAAGTATAGACTCCTTGTATTTACTAAGTGCTCTTACAAAATATAACTTCAAAGTCAAACATAAAGTTGATATTGAGATGCAATGCCTTAGGACTAGCGCAAAATGGCATCTACAATATGATTACCAATCCATACAAACAAACTCATATGTATCAATTCTCTCACTTAACACACGCAACCTACATGCACATATGGATGATATACTCAATGACTATGACACAATGCAATCCAATATTCTGTGCTTGCAGGAAACATACATGACATTATGCATGCAAAACAAGCAATTTTCAAATCACAATTGCATATCAAGTTACATTATACATGGGGTGATGATATTAGTGAAAAAACATGTAACAATTTTGGAGCATATGCGTTTCAAAGAAAACAATGTTGAGATGGTGCCCGCAAAAGTAATTTTCCATGAATAGGAAATTGCAATATTGAATCTCTAAGCTGCTTTGCATGCAACATTCTCCAGCATATTGAATGTTCTTTCAAATGCATTAGAGCATTTACATCTGAACGAAACCATTATCATTATAGGAGACTTCAATATTGACATGCTACAAAATAATGCCAGAACAAAAGAATTGGAAACCTACATGTGCAGATACAATCTCCGCTTTCTTTTGGATAAGATAAACCATGTACAAAACACACTTATTGACCATGTATGGTTGAATGTGCCCATTTCACAATACAACCTCTTTATCTTGGACACATACTGGTCTAATCACGATACAATTAGTATTGTACTTATGAAATATACATCATGCATATTGCAAAATCATATTTCTATGTCTTAAAGCATATCTGGCTAGCTTGTTGCACAAAACCAAGTTATCCAACTTCTTAGTTTTTCATGGTTTGTAATTGATTTTGGACACAAGTTTTTTTTATATATACACAGACATGGATCAAGAAAAAAAAAACGATACATGCTTCTAACAGTATCTGTTACTTTATTCCTTTGATTCTAGTTTATTTACTATATGTACATATTCCTTGTTTCTTCCTTACATACCAACTTACGTTCATGTTCATTGTGTTTTGTACTTTCCTTCATTGAAACAAACAGGAAAATTGGACAAGGCAAAGAACTCTTAACCATAAATGTAGAAGAAGACATACAAAGGTGCATACTTCTACCTGTATTCCATATCCAATTGTTTTTCATTTACTCTGTCTATATTTATTCTACTGATTTGCAACTCTTTTGTTTTTTTCCTTAGATATTGCATATCTTCCTATATATTAACTTATCTTCATGTCAATTGTATTTTATATGTTGCTACCTTGAAATAAATAAAATTGTATTCCATCTTTTTTTCATGTGTTCCTACGTAACAACTTGCCTTCATGTCCATTGTATTCTTTGCATTGCTACATTGAAAAAAGAACAAACTAATTGAACACGAGGATGAAGCCTTACGTGCCACAGCTGAGAAATGTGGAGTACAATCTTCCAAAAAGTATGCCAACAGTGGTGCCAAAGCAAATATGATTCATATGCCTAATGCACATCCATATCAATTATGAACAATATACAATGTGTATGCATATTTGTTTGTTGTGATGTTCGATGTACACATGTTTGTATCAGAAAAAGTTTGACAAGCGACATGGGCATGAGCAATGAATCATCACAAACATCATCACATCAACAAGGCCAAAGGTAAGGATTCATAGATTATGATCTTGCTATGTTTAGGAAATAAATATCCTCAGTTATTTATTCTACTATGCCATGGTAAATATGTTTATGTCATTTACAACACATGTTTTTTAGTTCACTAGAACTATCGACAAGTAGAAGTGAAACATCCAACATAGTGCAAGGTCTAGAGACTAAGAGGTATGGTTACAAAACTCTAATCTGCATACTTTATCCCATTTTTACATATATTAAAGCTTGTCATGTTTTAGAATATGCTTGCATATAAGAATGTCAAGTCATATATTTTTTGTCTATTGCTTATGGGTTTGAGCAAATATTTCCAGCCAAAAACACCCTTCAAATTGGAACATGGTTTACATTTGGGCCACCAAAAATACTATTAAAATAAAATAATATGAATAATGTTGGAATAAATATAAACAACATCTCTCTAAACTTGAATCAAAGTCTGTTGAGCTCCAGCTATATTTCATAGCTGAGAATGTTTTTCCCATAGTTAATGTGTTTCTATCGCTTGATACTTATCAGACCAAGTGTTGTTGTGTGAGGGATAAAGTTATTTTCTCCCTTTCTTTTTCCTCTTCTATACTTACCCATTTTTCCCTTTTCTTCTTCCCCTCTATTATCTGTTTCTGGTTCTATACTTAGTCACATTTCTATACTTGCGGGTTCCTGGGGTGGTGGACTGACAAATCCTCATCACCATCTATATCTTCACATCACAAGTCCGACCGACCATCGTTCGTTCCCATACTTAGCCAATTTTATGGCCGTGGGTTCCCGGGTAGGCGCTATCAAACTCTCATGCCCCGTGTTCAGGGTATACATCTTGCACCCAAAACTTCAGTGATCTACAATTCGACCCCAGACTCTTCGAACTCACAAGCCTCACTCTACCTACGATGACTCTGTCTGATCACCCCGCCTTTCCATACTTAGTTGATTCTGCAAAGGTTCGCGGGTTCACGAACTCTCGGGTTCACAAAAGTTTCAAAGCATTTTTCGCTCCCCTCCATCCCCACCACCTTCGCCTATTCCCAATGCACATTAATTATGCTTTTACTAGTGAGATCTCACCACACAGGTTTGAAAAGATTGGCATTAATAAGTTGGAAATCTCGAGGACATCTCCCATTAGAACGCATTAATGGGAGAATATTATGGGATTTGATGATTTTTTTGTGTAGATCTTGAATTGGCAAAAAATTGTTGGTTATTTTAGTTTTTTTAAGGCATCATCATAGTAAGAATGCAATATTGTGCTAGCCCACAAAGGTGTTGGCATGATGTCCCTCTTTAATAATGTGCATATATTACAGCTTGTCATATTTGAGAATGTGTTTGCATATGAAAATGTTAACTCATATATTTTCTCTATTGCCTATGCATTTGAGCAAAATTTGTGAGTCGAAATCACCCTTCAAATTGGAACATGGTTTACATTTGGGCCACAAAAATACTATTAAAATAAAATAATATGAATAATATTGAAATAAATATAAACAAATTCTCTTTAAACTTGAACCTGAGTTTGTCAAGCTCCAGGTATATTCCACAACTGAGAATGTTTTTCCTGTAGTTAACGTTTATGGTCACGAGTTCCCGGATTGGCGTTATCGAACTCTCATGCCCCATGTTCTGTGATATACATCTTGCACCCAAAACTTTCGTGATCTACAATTCGACCCTGGACTCCTCGAACTTGCAAGATTCACTCTACCTATGAAGAGTCTGTCTGGGTTCATCTAACCGCCCCACCTTTCCATACTTAGTCGATTCTTCACCTCTTGTTGTCACAGATTCGCGAGTTCGCAGACTCCCATCCATCGCCACCACCTTCTCACACTTTCCAATGCAAATTAACTATGCTTTTATTAGTGACAACACACCACACAGGTTCAAAAATATTGGCATTAATAAGCAAAAAGCTCGAGGACATCTCCCATTAAAATGCATTAAACCAAGATTTATGGGAGATTATATTATCATCCTCCAGTGTTCATTTTAAATACTATCAGGACACAATTATTGTCACATGTTGCAATACAAACAAATCTTCATCAAATCATTAGCTTTTCTCAGATGCACCCCAGATGCACCCTAGTCGCCTTAACTGAGCGATATTTTGATCTACCAACTCAACCTCCCTATTATCGAATTGGTAGAGGTCAATATTATGGGATCTGATTTTTTTTTTTGTGTGGATCTTGAACTCGGAAAAATGGCTATCTACTTTAGTTTTTTTAAGGCATTATACCCCGCCTTTCCATACTTAGTTAATTCTTCACCTCCTGTTGTCACAGATTCGCGGGTTCCTGGGGTCCCGGGTTCACAAAAGTTTCAAAGCATTTTTCGCTCACGTCCATCCCTGCCAACTTCGTGCCCTTCCCAATGCACATTAATCATGCCTTTATTAGTGACAACTCACCGCACAGATTCAAAAAGATTGGCATTAATAAGCGAAAAGGTCGAGGACATCTGCCATTAAAACGCATTAAACCAAGATTTACGGGAGATTGTATTATCATCCTCTAGCGTTCATTTTAAATACTATCAGGAGCAAAGGAACATTTTCATCACGTTATGGCTGCAACTCGACAACATTTATGTGGAGATACGTTGAATATTTTCGGACCCAAGGACCAGAGTTTTCAGTGGTCTAGAGCTTATGACTACTACTCATCCCCTTCTACCCAGAAGGAAGTTATATGAACGTTTGGAATTGCGCGAGCAGGTTGTGTCCCCGAAGTTTTTTACTGTAAGGATTTGGTCACCTGGTGCACCGAAAATTATATTCCGAACCAGCGGATTATCCAGTTGCGGGACCATTCCTGAGTCTCCCTATCGCCTCAAGTATTTCGAAAGATGTTAAGACTTCCCGAGCCAAGGCTTACTTTCAAGGGAGAGGATTGCAGAGAGTTCTTAAAGAATCATGATAATGGATTGGACCTCTTACCAGAGTTCTTAGAGAACCCAATGGTCGTTCCCGGGGACATGACCAGATTATAGGTTAGTGCATTCAAAAACCTTTCCGAGAAATTGCATGGCTTTTCACGAGGATAACAAGATAAGAAAGTACAACCAACATCTCTCGGATGATTCTGTATATTTTATATTTTACGGGGAAGGAACAAGCCATCTTCGATTGGGGCAAGTTTATTTCCATTGAAATCTCTTCCCAATTATTGCAATATAAAAGGTAGAAGAAATTATTTATGTCATCTTATTTCATTTTCACGATAGCGCATTGCTGTCCATTCCCTAGATTATCTCTTTGTAAGAAGGTAAACTGCGAATTTGACCCAGTAACCTTATGGTACCAGACATTGTGGAGACACAAGGCCTCCCAACATTTTTATGAAGTCTTTGATGATTTTCTTTCAGTTTTTAAATGGTTGATATTTGGAAAGGATTTTCCCCAGATGTCTGACCAGGCGAGCAAGTTCTTGGATAGGAAGGGCACACTAGAACAAATGGAAAACTATAATGTTATAAGGATTTTTGGATCCAAAGAAGATCCTTCCTTCCTTCCATGTCATATGTTTGATACAATGTTTCTTGTTGAGATAGCAAGGCAGTACACCTATTGGTTGCATTTTTTCCATGAAAAGAGAAAAAGGAAATTCATGCCTCTGCCTTGGAAAGTCAGGGATTTCATAGTCAGGAATATGAACAAGATTGACGGTTTCGCGGGCCACTTCCACAGCCTCAATTTGGAATATGATGAAAAAGTAAAAGGGTTTGACCCTAATGGTATTTTTGTAGAACACCTATTGACTGTCGATTTCAACAGTTCTTTTATTAACACTATCCTGAATGAAGAAAAAGATAACGCCTCAGGCAGTCCTGCTCATGACATCGACGACCTGGAGACAATACTCAACACCAATGATTTGTACAAGCAGAAATGAAAAGGTTCGGGTGAGAAAATTGTCCAATCCCCAACTGCCACACCCAAGACTACAACATCTCAGAGCAACACTCAACGACCTACCCAAGCAAGAAAGTCACTCTTCCTTGGAAAATTGGGGATTTGGAAAGTCAGAGATCAGCTTCAGAGTTATTCAATCTAGGAATAGAATTTATATTGAAAGCAGAAAATTTATTCATTAAATTCCATACCTCGGATTGGTAGCTTTTAAGATGCGGAGAAAGACAGTGGATGGAATCTCTTACCTGTCTAACCACAATTTCGGAGTCGCCAAAGACAGTCAAGTTTTGAATGTTCATATCTAAAGCTTTTCTGAGACCTTGTAGTAAAGCCTCATATTCTGCAGTGTTATTAGTACATTCAAATTCTAGCCTACATGTAATCAATGTTTTGTTACCTGTGGGATCAATAATGACGCAACCTGCACCAACTCCTTCTTTGGACTTTGACCCATCAAAATAAAGAGACCAAATTTGTTTTTTATCGGGTGCATGAGACCGTTGTGTAGAAGTTGTTGGCTGCATGTATGCTACAATCTCGGACTGTTGTTCTGGATTGGTGATAACTGAAGTCTTGGCCATGAAATTGTCGAAAAAGGTATCCATCCCTTGTACTTCGGGTGAATCAACAGACGGTGTAAATGGTTGATCGGGATCATTCAAATCTGTGACAATGAACTTAAGGTAGCGTTCACGATTTACCTTGATCTTGTTAGGCTTGTCGTTCTCTGGAAGCCATAGGTGAGACCAATCTGTCGTGAAATAGCTGTGTAGCTGCTCCGACCAGTCCCTGCTTAAAAACAGACCATACACTTCTGGAATATCCACAACAATAATATCAATGACTTGATGAACCTTGGGGTTAGACGATAATCTTATAAGTACATTTCTTAATTCACCTACAACTTTAACACTGGTTCGGTCAAGTTGGATGATTTTTAAGGTGGATGGTTCAACTTTGGCGTTAATCTTCTAGCATACAGAGCATGGCATCACATTGGATGACGCTCCTGATTCTACCATACAATTGTGCACGTTTCTATTAAAGATTTCGAAAGTTAACAAAAATGGAGGTACATTTCTGCGAGTGCTAAGGGTGGTAGTTTGTGGCTTTTTACTCGCAGTTTCTAAAGCTACTTTATCTACATTATTTACATTATTTACAGGAAGGCTTCCTTTGTCTTGAGGATCAGGATTATTTTTAGTGGAAGTCTTTTGAGGAACTTTGTTATGAACAACCTTGTTTGAATTATCATTTTTGCCATTCTCTGCGATATTCTGCAACATTTTTTGTAGCAGAAATGGAAATTTTAGTAACTCATAAACATAAATGTTAGCCCTTAACTTTTTGAGGTATTCAACTACATCGTAATCTAAGTTGGGGTTCAGATGACTCTGTTTAGTCTCAGCTGGTTTAGATTGCTTTGGAGGCGAAGTCGTAGTGTTTTCCGAAGAAGGTTTGTTTGTTGTCTTACTCCTAGTATTGTAGGGACGAACTGTCTCGAAGTTAGCTTGAAAGATGCTATCCGAGAAGTGTCCAAAAATGTTTGGAGAAGGCTCTTCTTCTTGAACTGTCTCTTGCTCAACTACCTCCTCGGGAATCTCAGGAGGCACCAAGTTGTCCCGGGCTTCTAGAATCGTTTGAAGGGCGTATTGCAGACTTTCTAGATTAAGGCCCTCGGCGGTTGGATTAGGTCGGTTGTCGGGAAAAGGCTTCCTGAACGGGGGCTTGTAAGGCCCTTTGCTCGACGAAGCTTCTTCAATTGTCTTTTTTAAATCTATAACTTGATTCGACAGTTTCTGAACGACTTTAGTTAAGTTTTCTAAATCCGAGCTTTCAGGTTGTGTTTTACTTTGAGTAGGTCTAGGGAGGATTTCGATCTTCTTTTTGGAAGATGAACTAGTCTCTGTTTCGTTGCTAGTAGAGTCTTTAAGACTAAATATGTCTTTTTCAATCTGGCTGGCCTCCTCGAAGGCTTCTAACAACGTGGCTTTCTTATATCATTTAACCCAAATAACTATACTTTGATGCAAAACTTTAGTGTAGTATGCTATTATAAAATTCTCGGCATGCATGGAATCTGTAGGGATTCAGTTCTTAAGTGTTAAGAATCTTTGATTGAAGTCTTTAACTTTTTCTTTTGGGTTCATTCTTAAGTTAGAAAGGTCCATGACTAGGACTTTCAGAGGCTTACCGTCTCTGAACTTTTCCAAAAAGCATGACTCAAACTTTTCCCAAGACACGATGGTATGGGGTTGTTGGGCAAAGTACCATGTAGAGGCATTGCCCTCGAAAGTATAGGGGAACAACCTACAGACTACGTCTTCATGCTCGACATTGTGGAGTCTTATGGCTAACATAAACTTTTTAATGTGATCTTCAACGATCTGTTTTGAGTTAGGGTCAAACTTGGGAAGCTATTTCTCCGGATGTTTAGGTAAGGGATGTTGAGCTCCTGGTATAGCTACGACATCCTGGTCGAGTCAAGGTCTAGCAGGATTGTTTTGGTTGGCCATTGGTGTAGTGGGTGTGGAAGGCTGAGAAGGGGAATTGCCTTCGTCAGAAGAATCTCCTCTAGAAGAAGAAGGAGATGATGGAGGTGGTGAGGGAGGTATTCCAGATCCTCCTACAACAGGAATGAGGATTGGATCTCTTGTATGTCACCACCTGTAGGATTTGGGGTTGTTGGCTCAACTGTGATGTGTGGATCGTCGGTTGATGTGGTTGTTGTTTGAGGGGGAATGTTATCGTTCAAATGACTTCTTGTCACTATAGGTGAGCGATTAGGTGGGGGAGGAGTCTTACGACCGCCTCGTGCCATTAATTATTTTCAGGCCCTCCTTCTAGCGCCATTTGTTGACGGGCGAAAATGAATGCTCGCCAACTGGAAGAGTGGATCTGGTCCGGGGTTGTCTAAATAACCCAAGCCGTTTGGGATAACCCACCCTGGCGGGTTTAGCGGCTCCGTTAGCCGATCTAAGTCCTAAGAAAACAAAATAAAACTACTTTAAATTAACTAATCTAAATAAAAATGACAATTAAAACAAACTAATAAACAAATCTAATCTATTATACACAATTTACTATCTAATACTATAATAATTTTAATTCTATAAAATCAAATGTTCAATTACCAACATAATCAAATTCACTTACAAATGTACAATATTTAAAAATTACAGATTTAAATGAAAACCTGCAAAACTCATTTGTAATCTGTCCTAAGACAACGAAACTATTGTTTTTTGATTTTATGATTTTATGAAAAAGAAATAAAACAAAAAAACTAATCTACCTAAGCTAAGCAACTAAAACACTAACTCTAACTACAAATCTAAACTATACATATATCTATCTAAACTACTTAAATAACACTAATAAGCTAATCTGTAATAACGCTTTCCAATTTGTCCTGCGTAAAGAATCCAGTTCAGCTGTTCGATGGGAGGAAACCCGCATCAGATCCTCTGCAAGCCTCTAGTAAACAATAAGCAGCAGTGCTCTTTTGAATATCGATAATAGATCAAACAAGACATAAAAAGTTACAACAATCTTATAATTTAAAAATCATCACATTTAGATAAATCTGTGTGCAAGGACTTATATAAAATGATTCAATTAACGAAGAAGAGAAATCTATGATTCATTAACCGAAACAAACTAATTGTTGTATTTTTAAATATAAGAGAGATCAGATATGGATAACACATTAAATTAAATCACATCAACATGCAAAGAATTATGATAGCTAAAGTAGTCGATAATTAATTGCAAACTGATATGCAGAATACTTGAAACAAAAGTTGGATATATTGAAAGCGAAAGCTGTTACAAGACATCAACTTTCGTCTCAGTCTGAATCATAAATCCATAGTCTGGTTCTCCCCATAGTGATGATGATGATGGGTTTATTACAAAAAATGACAAGTATTTAAAGACCTCCCATAGGGTAAAACATCCCTGCGGGAATTATCAAAACAATTTACAAAAATCTGGGATAATATCCCAAGTTTCTCTCTCTAACTCAAACTCAAACTAACAACTTAAAATAAAAACTACATCACACAAATATCTCATAAACTACTACAACATGCCCATTTGATCATTGTAATTCGTATGCACGTGAAAGAGAACAAAAATAGACAAGTTAAGAGGATATTTTATTGATAAAATTGACAAAAATATAATTTGTAAGACTAGCTACAGAATCTGGCGATTTTGTAGTTGGTCTAAATTAAACACATAATCATTTCAAAATCAATTCAAATCTTAAAGAATGTCTTCAAACTATCGAACAATATTTGATTGCTAATTAGAAACAAAAGAATCATTCAAATCGAAACTTGTATGCACATTGGAACAAACTAAATCATGATCAATCGAATGATAACATAGATGCATGCACTCTGTTCAATTTGTTATCACCAATTTAGGGTAAACAAAACTGCTTTAGATAATTCAACAGTAATGAAATGATTTTCATGAACCAACTCCAATCGACACAAATAGTTTATGTTGCTTCAGCCATCGACAAAATCATTGTCGAATCCAAACGAAGTCAACAGGATCGTTTTTTCAAATTAATAGAACTATATTAAACATATACAAATGATCATGCGATTTGCAAATCAAATCAAAACTTGTGTGTAAATTGAAACAAATGAAATCGTAATTGAATTAATCAGTTGATAACATGATATGTGGGATTTTTCAAACGTTTGTCATTGCCAATTGGGAGCAGATAGAATCGATTGTCAGTCAACGAAATCATCACTTGAATCAATTTCAAAATGAATTATTAGCCGAGTTTTTCATACGAATTCAATAGAGACAAAATGTGTCGATCTGAGCTTAACAAAATTGTTTTTGAAAATCAAAACCAACAGAGCAACATCAAATCTATTTTCGATACCAATCCAACTCATACAAGCAATCGTGCTAACTCAGGACACGCAACAATCGTTTTCAAATCAAATCAAAACAAGAACGAATCGAAACAGTTTGGGTTTGACACAATCGTTATGAACCAATACAGTTCCACAATTTTAGCAAATAGATCTTTTGCACAGGTCGAATGTAATTCAAATCCAAATGAGAATGTTGATTCAATACAAAACAGAGTCGTTTTTCCAATTTAATAGACTATCTCGTATTTATCAAACCAATAACTAATAATGATGCATTACACTCATAAAAAATCATACCAATTCAAACCTACAAAATCGTTCCAAAATCAAACCATAAGAACTAAATCAGAGCCGATAGCAATCCAACCACAACAAAGTCGTATCAAATCAAAACATAACCGTGTTCTAATTTTAGCACAAAAATCTCCTGTACAAGTTAAATGCGATCAAAATCCAAACGAAAGTGAACACCATTGATTTCGTTAATTCAAACCAACAAAACTATTCTAAAACGAATCAAACCAAGTCAAAACCAATCAATTGCTTCTACTAATATGAGAACTAAATCGTAGGGATGTCCGAGTTTAGCAAACAAATTTCCCACTCATGATTCATAACGAAGTTATTTTGGCAAATGGAAGCAACATAATCATTTTGAATGAAAACAAACAGAGCTATCGAAAGCAAATTCAATCGGTCATAACAATCCAAGCCAACACATAAAACAAAATTAATATTTGAAATTCGTACCTGAGCAGTAAGAAAGAGGCTTCGATCAGGATAACTTGGAATTGACGAAGGCTGTTGCCGTGTCGACATTCCTGAAGACAATCGAACCAGTGGTTTTTTGTTTCTTGTCATTAGCTTGAAGCCTGTCCCTTTCTTTTGATAGCACTGTGACTTGGTCTTCTAACGATTTGATCTTTGATTGCAGTAAGGGAACGTCGATGTAATAACGCTCTAGCCACACATTGCATTGGATGCATGATGTTTGCTCGGTCTTTGATAACACAGACGAGGGTTTGTTTAAGCCAACACGGGTTTCATTATGCAGCTTGATTCCCGGGTAATTAGGATTGTTCTTTAGGCACGGGGGCAAATTAGAGACAAAGTCATAAGGTTGCTTGGAGCATAAGCCACGGGAATAGGGGTACTCTTCAGCTAGGAAACACTTGATATCGGAGTCTGAGTCCTTGCTCAGAACTATGGGATTTTGGTCGACGTTTGGCTTAGGTTTATTCTGGGCAAGTCTCGATATCAATCAAGCATTTTTCTTACCCTTGTTGTTGACAGTAGGATTACCCTTGACTTTCTTACTCACAGGCTTCTTGATAGCCTGAGCCTTGTCTGTTATGATGTCGGGTAGGTCGATATCAGGGCAAACTGAGGGTTTGGCAGGGGGTAGAAGAATATGTAATGGCACGGCTGGCCCGATCCTAGTCTCACTGACCACAGCCTTGTCGATTTAAACAGACTCTGGACTAGCAAATCCATTTCGGGATAAAAAGGCTTGCCAATTATGGCCATGAAGATTTAAATGGTGGACGACGATGAGTCTGATCAGGCCGTGATGAAACAAGCTGCTATCAGCCTTCTCGCGTTTGAATCTCTTAGACATCTTATAAAGACTACGCAAGAAGTAATGCGACATTTTCAAAGAACAACCCATGAAATTCATTAATAACCGGAGGTGATACAGAAAAACCAAGCCATACCGACCTTCACAGGTCACAAATTGTTTCACAATTACCAAAAGTTCGTGCCACCTGGGTTTAAGGGTGGAAATAGGCATACCTTTATCACAGGAGACAACCTTCCTTGATACAAATAGCAATGGCCATGGCACCTCATCAACTTTGGAGTTTTTAAACCATCGTTGGCCCGTGGCTGCTAGTCCTGTAGCAGAGCTTATGAATTCTTCATTGAGTTCAAGCTGAATGTCACCCACTTTAACCCTACACCCATCAAAGGTGAGGGCAAATTGTTGGGCAACCGAAAGGTTGAAGCCCTCAAACCTTTGTATAAACACGAGCCAACCACTGTCTTCTAAATCCTTTCGAGCATCGTCGAACAATAACAGAGCCTGACTACCGTTTGGCTCTATGCGCACCACCGGTGCCATAGACAGGAGCACACAGTGAGTGAGGTGAACGGGCCAGGGTTTGAACACAGCATACGCAGGGGCAGAACACTCACAGGCTTACCCAAAACTAGCAAAGGTGAAATGGGATAGGGGGAAAACATTAATGACAAATCGTGCGAAGGTGGTCGAGCTATTTCGGCCCATGCAAAACAGTCATATCTATAGTACAACCGCAAGCGCATATAACTATTCAACCCACTATTGCATAGGTTAGAAACCACGCTATTCAATCAACCAATTAAATCTATGGTAAGTGGATTAAACATTTGTGCGAGCAAAGTTTTGTTATAGCTTTAAAACCAAAGAAATAATTTGAAATCACACCAAGGGTCTGATCATATGAACTATGTGTTGTATGAAACGATTTATACCAAGGGTCTTACCACAACACAAATGTGTTTTCATGAAACCAATGTGTCAAGTGAATCGATCAAAGAACATATAAATCCAATCATCAATGCATCACAAACTCAATCACTCATAAAACAAAATTATATAATCAATCAAAGAATGTCAAATGAGTACAGATCAAGGGTTCTTGCCAACTGTATAATGATAAGTAAATTGGAAACGCAATGGGCATATCGACAAGAATCATCACAACAATCCAGTGACGATTTTAATATGTCCTTGAAAACCAAGTTTTCACGCTTGTAGTCGTGAAAAGAAGAACAAAGGTAAGTGTGCAAATAACGCAAAATAATAGTGTCGTTTTATTCAAGGATTGTGACAAAAATCAAGGTTTGCAAAACACTGGTGTAGGCAGCTTATAAGGGCAATAGAAAATGCGAATTGGCTACCAACACAAGGCAGTACACCTATTGGTTGCATTTTTTCCATGAAAAGAGAAAAAGGAAATTCATGCCTCTGCCTTGGAAAGTCGGGGATTTCATAGTCAGGAATATGAACAAGATTGACGGTTTCGCGGGCCACTTCCACAGCCTCAATTTGGAATATGATGAAAAAGTAAAAGGGTTCGACCCTAATGGTATTTTTGTAGAACACCTATTGACTGTCGATTTCAACAGTTCTTTTATTAACACTATACTGAATGAAGACAAAGATAACACCTCAGGTAGTCCTGCTCATGACACCGACGACCTGGAGACAATACTCAACACCAATGATGTTTGTGTGCAACTTCCGTCAGGTTTTTCGAGTCTATACCCTTGCTTGAAAGTCTACAAAGCATTTCAGTTATCAGTTCTCATCTTCTAACTTCATACTTTGGGGGGCAATCTGTTACACATCAATATTACTTGATTTGATAAGTGTCGCATGTTCCTCTCAACTGTCGTAAGTGTCACATGTTCCTCACAAATGTCACAAGTGTCGCATGTTGTTCAGAAGTGTCACAAATGTCAAACAAAGCATACTACCATGATGACGACACCAAGGAGACACTTATAATGCCTCAAACACTTGATTTGGAGGAAGAAGGATGGTTAACTAAAGTCAGGAATCTCTTACCACCTGAAAAGAGCTCTCAAACTAGAGTTTTAGAGGAGAGCGCTCCCTTACATAAGCCTTAAGAGTGTTGGCGCTCCCCTATAAGGTGTTGGGGAGAGTTATAACAACAAATCACCGCTATGAAGAAGCGCTACAAGTCTTTGGAGCACTGGCGCTCCCCTTGAGCCTACTTGGGAGCATTATAGCGCCCTGATGCCGCTTTTGAGGGAGCGCTGTCTAATCTGGGCAGCAGTTGATCTGTTGAGGAGAATAAGGGGAGGATCTTTCAAGTTTGGAAGGCAGTTGCATTTGAATTCCTGGTTCAATCATGATCTTAGGAGAAGATCCTTGATCTAAGGAGGGATTTCTTCAACCTACCCTAAAGATACCTCAAGAGGTTAAGCCTCTCCTAACCTATATAAGCAGGCTCTATGATGGTGGAATGGAGGAAGAATTGTAAGCATGAAACCTGTGATCTCATAGGAAACACACAGTGAACTGGAAGAGAGTAATCAGTGATGCTGCTGTCATCCAGGTCGTGGATCTTTTGAGCAAGGGTTAGACAAAGGGGACTTGACGAAGCTATCGCATTCGCATCTACGGTTTTAAGCTACTTTTGTCATTGTTCTCATTAATATGACATGCTTGGCCTATTTCTTTCTAGTTTGTGTTTAATTGTACATGAACTTATTATTGATAGATAGATCTATTTTCGAGCTAATATCAATAGAGTAGGAAGTGGTTGTACTATTGTTTGTCTACAGGGCTCATCAAGGAAGTGAAAGATTGGAGCTCAACTTGGAGCGTACAGGGACAAACGTCGGTAAAAAGGTACTTATGTTCCTCTTCCTCCTCATGCATTAGTTTGTATAGATCTGAAAGGAAGTCAGTGTCCACGTTAAGCATCTTCTGTCTTAAGAGTTAAGAGGCTAGCTCTCAAGAGGAGATCTACCTGTCCGTAGGGAGATTTTCCTTCAATAGAAACTGGCGACTCCACTAGGGAGTCCTCGAATCGAAACCTTTTTGTTTTGATTTCTTCTAATAGACCTTATCTTACCCCTTGATTGTTTTCAGACCTGGTTCACCCCTTTTTGCTTGACTTCATGAGCTGATTGACTCCCTACCCCATCACACTCAGCTTGATTGCAAGACTAGACTGCAATTTTTTGATTTTTTGACATTTTTAGGAGATTTTTGAACTGGCGCCCCTGTGGCTGTGTTAACAGAGCACCAACGCTCCCTTACTATCTTACACAGAGCGCTATAACACTCCTTGGACTTTACAATAGAGCGCCAGCCCTCTCTTGACCAAAAATCTTTCCAGAATTGTTTTTTTTTTTTTCAGGGTCTAACCTCTGTGTTTCACTTGCTAAGCCTCTCCGTGAGTCAATGCTTCTTCCCATTTAACTTTGACATCTCGCTGAGGAACAAATACCTTGCTATCTAGATTTTGTAGCCTTCTTCATTATTGTTGAGTTTTTCTGCTGTTTGGAGTTTGAAACCAATGCACTGTCTTTCTCTCCTTTTTGACTGAACGAGAAACTCTGGTAAAGGACATCAGAAGTCTATGAACCTCTTCTTTGATTTTAGTTGGGGTCATTGTTATTCGACATTTCTTTTGGTGTAAAGTGCTTGATTTTTCTTTGTTTTTTCCTTTTCTGTTGCTTCTTGTTTTTTATCACAACAAGAGGGTGTATTGTTTGTACGAAACGTGCTTGTGTTGGTCTGAGTTTCCATGATCCAAAAGGATACTTGGCAGGAAAAGCGTTGTTTCTAATTAATCATTATTCACATACAAACAATAAAGAGACATCTTCATGATTGATTTTGCATATTAGAAGGTATTTCCAAAAAAATTTAGTGCCACATCGGATTTGATTGAAGAAAATTTGTTTGAGGACATTCTTTCTTAGTGCTTGTTAGTGAAAAGAACTCTCTCTCCCTCCCGTAAATAGATGTTCATCGAAAATAAATGACTGATTCTCATCTTTGATACATTTTTGGGGACTGAGTCAGCATTCCATCCGTTTCACTTCCATGCACCCCTTTTGAGTAAAGAACAACTATAAAATGAACGCTAATTAAAAACTATCTAGAACATTTTCTTTTCTAGGATCCTCGACCAACAGTAGACTAGGATTAGTACTTTGGATTAGGCTGTGAGCATAACTCTCCAAAGTTTCCAAAACAAACATTAGAATCCTGAGCTAGGGAGAGTCAAATCTAATTGTCGTATAAGTTTTCCTGGGATCCCCCTCTCACACAGGGGTTACTCACGAGGTCACATTCGAGAGAGCTATGCAGATTATCCCTCTGTGGTTTGACTGATTGTAGTGGTCAGATTGTATTATGGGGATCGCTTAAAGGTATACCCACAAGGTTGAGTGGAAGCCTTTCAAGTTGATTTTGGGCTAGATACCCTGCCCATATGTTCGGACTAGACTGTCGACTGTACCCGCCCAGGGGATAACTGTGAATTGGTAACCTTAGTGGCCATAATCTTTAGGGTCTTACACAAGGTGACAATGAAGGGAAGTCTCACTGTACCTGGAGCAGACATTGGTCAAACTCACTCGGGCTCCTTGGAGGGTAAATCCACAATTACTGCGTGGAAGCTTGCACCAAGGCGTAAATCCGTTAAGCAGGTCGCCATTGTAACTATTCCACCATATCCTCCGCCCTTCTTGACTTGATCACGCGACGTTGGATTTCATCACCAACTAGTACAGTCATCGAGAGAAGGTCTTGTTTGCTTGGTTGTGATTCTTAGATTCTATTAGCGTATGCAGTTTCTTTTCGGTAGTTGGCCATAGATCTTTTTCGTCGACTCTTTTTCGCCAACATCGACCCTCCACGCCGTTCGCGAAGGCTGCAGGGACTTCCTCCAGAAAATATGGAAGGGAACACCCCTTTACCCCCTCATTCTATGGAGGAATCTCCTCAACAGAGCGAGGTTCAAGACACTAAAACCTCCCAAGAAGAAGTTCCCACTCCTTTAGAGAATTTTTGAATTGTTTCAGAGTCTCCGGAAGCTTTTCGCATTCCGGAGGGATATGAGCGACGTGTTCTCCAACTGAATTCAGTCGGTGAATTTGTCGTCGTCAACCCTTCTGACATTCTGACCGGGTCTCATTCAATCCCTTTAGTCGATGACCCCTTTTGGACTGCAGACATGTTTCGAAGTCCACCGCGCATGGTGCAGGATCTTTATGGAGCAGGAATAGGTGCCGACGCGCCTATTACCTACACCGTACCCTTAAACCATTTTACTGGTACTACTGTTTTTTCAGCCACACCGTCCCTTGGTCCGAACACATCATCCGTTGGCCCAAGGTCTACTTTTTCTCTCCAGACGGCCCATTCTACAATGGTCCCTCACATTCCAACTATTCCTGCCGGTAATGCGGTGGTTAGCCAAGCTGCAATTGGCACACCTATAACACCTAGACCTTCATCATCACTCCCTTTTGGGTATAGAGCACTGAATTCTTCCACTGCCACTACTACCCAAGTTATGCCGGGAAGTTCCATACCTATCCAACAACCTAGAGGGACCGGTCTTGGTGGTCTTAATCCGTTCAGCGGTACCAGTCAGCCATTTACGTCTGGTTCTCAAATTCCGGGAACTCTACCTCAAGCTGGGGGGCATCCTCCCACCGGAGGACAACTTCCATTTGGAGGGCACCCTCATGCTGGGGGGCAGCCTCAATCTGGAGCTTACCATCAACCGTATGGACAAAATGTGTCTACCACACCCAATCCGTGGAACATCCCTTTTCCAGGAAATCCACAATTCTCAGGGGGACACAATCCTCAAGCTCCACAACAACCTCCTTATGGAAAAATGCCAAATCCAGCTTATAATCCTCAAAACCCATCCGGTTACTCAAAACACCTCAAATCCTGTGTACCCTGGTCAACACCAACCTTATACAAGAGGGCCCACTAGTTACAATTATCCGCATAACCCGGTGTATGGCCCTACTGGTGTCCCTATGCCACACCAGTATTACCCACAGGTTAATTGACAATTACCTTTCCTAGGAACCCTGGACCTTCCAGACTTGTCTCGGTTAATGAATGATCCTATTTTTCATTCTCCGGTTTGGCCAGCTATTCCAGCTAAACTTCCTTCCGATATTCCAAAATTCGACGGAAAGTCTGGAGAAGACCCAAACAACCATGTGATGACTTTCCATCTGTGGTGTTCATCCAACTCCCTCATGGACGATTCTATATGTTTGCGTCTTTTGTAATGAACGCTTACGGGTTCTGCAACAAAATGGTATATTGAACTACCACGTGCTTCTTTTCACGATTTCAACTCTCTCACCATGTCCTTCCTTACACACTTCCAACTACCCATTCGATGTGAGACGAGTACCGAACTATTGAACTCCCTTCGCCAGAAAACCTCCCTACATATCTCTGATCATATTCATGAATGGAGACGACGACGAAGGCTAATCAAAGCGGTCATTCCTGACCAATTATTAGCGGAATGGTTCACCAAATCACTATTACCCCAGATCTCTCGTGATGTTGCCATGGGTGGTGTAGTCACCGAGGAAGAAGCTATTGCCCGAGCTCAGTACTTAGATTTAGTTTATTCACAGTCTGGTACTCTGTACGAGTTGATACCAAATGCTACTCGTACCACTAATGACCCATCCAAACCATCGTCTACTTCGCACGCGGATGGCGTTATTGGCTTTGTCAAAACCCAATCTCCTTCCCAGTCGACTGGAACAACCCAGCGACCCGCTTCGACGGCTGCTCCCAGTCCGACTGCACCCTCTTTGAACCCCCGTCAAACTTAGGTCTCTGAGGTGAATGCGGTCCAATTGACCCTTTCACAACAATCTGGGGGCAAGAAGAAAGCAAGAAATAAACCAAAGAAAAACAACAACAATGAACAACCAAAAAATCAACCTCAAACCCCTGCTGCCGGAAAACAACCACAACGGAAACCGAAATTCCCATGTCTCATTTGTGGCGACGATCACTACACTCGAGATTGTCCACATCGCGATGAAGTGGCCAAGATCTTTAAGTGAAATTCACAACCCACTGTGCTTACTCAGCCTTTTCCATAGCAACAGTCTTTGGTTGCTCAAACCCCCACTTCGGGGGGCAGTTCCAACCAATCCCATGATGAGGCCTCAACAAGTGCCCACATTTACATGTTTAATGAGATTAATCTGACCACTCGCACTGCGACTTATGACACATCGATTAAACCTGACAAGGCGAAACCCGCTAACGGTTCCTCGCCAGACCCATTGCCATATTCCGTTAGTCCTCCCTCTGCTAGCCCTCCATCCGGACCGCTCCAGATCAAGAAACCTTCGTTTGACTCCATCTTACGCCCTCCTAAGAGAATTATCCGAAAGTCTACCTTTAATCTTAGTTCACGGGCTGCCCAAAACTACAACATTGTTGAAGATTTGGCTCAAGCACCGTGTGCTATGTCTGCTTTGAAATTTCTACAACACTGTCCCAGCCAATGTAGAACGCTCTTAGCTGCCATCGGCGCTTTCAATCCTGAGTCATCAGATAACCTCACGTTTAATCTGGATGATCATCAACCCCGACTCTCTCACCAACTAGCCTTTCAGATCGATGTTGTTGTTCACAATCAACAAATCCACTGAACTATCTTGGATGAGGGAGCCTCTACTTGTGTCGTGTCTTTATCTTGTTGGAAAGGCTTAAAATCACCTGCCCTTAACAAATCCCCTACGATGTTACGCGCTTTCAATGGGCGAGGTTTTCATCCTCACAGACTGTTACAATCCTTAGCCGTTCAGTTGGGCGACAAAACTGTTACTGTTGATGTCGAGGTGGTTGATGCCCCCCTCGATTACAACCTACTACTTGGAAGAAGTTGGTTCTACGCTATGACTGTCGTCGCCTCGTCAGTGTTTCGATGTGTACAATTCCCCCATCAAGGCAAAATTGTCACTATCGATCAACTCGATTTCTGTACACCCGACGCTCGCACCCCTGTCACCAACATCATTCCTTTTTTGGGAGACCACCCAGTTACGTATGAAAGCGTTGGTGTTGGCTTATTGAAAGATTCTAGCCTCATGGGTACCTTCCCTACACCACTTCCACCCATGGGGAACTTTCACTTATCGAAAGCTACCTTTTGGTCTCAAAAATGCTGGTGCTACTTTCCAGCGGGCCATGTCGTACGCTTTTCACGATATCAAGCATATTGCAGAACCTTACCTTGACGACTTACCTACCCACTCATCCAATCGATCCGATCATGTTGATCACTTACGGGCTATTTTTCTTCGATGTCGGTTCTACCGTATCCGCTTGAACCCACATAAATGCATTTTTGCTGTTGAATCCGATCGACTCCTCGGTTTTATTATCTCTAAAGACGGGATTAGGGTGGATCCCTTAAAGATTAAGGCTATTTTGGCCTTACCTCCACCTACTAATTTGACCCAACTCCAAAGTTTGCAAGGAAAAGCAAACTTCCTTTGCCGTTTCATTTGTAACTATGCTGAGATAACTAAAGGATTCATGCGGTTACTGCAGAAAAACACCCCTTTCATCTGGGATGACATCGCTCAACGGTCATTTGATGCTCTCAAGCATGCCTTGACCCATGCACCTTTGTTGCATCCTCCAGACTATACAAAGGACTACATCCTTTACTTAGCTGCCTCCACTTCCACTATTGCAATGGTGTTAGTTCAGGAGGACCCCAACGATGAGGAACATGTGATCTATTACCTGAGCAAGAGTCTATCTGGACTCGATCTCCGATATTCACATGTAGAGAAACTGGCTCTGGCAGCCGTTATCGTTGTCCAAAGATTTCGCCATTACATCTTACTATGGACCACCATGGTGATTGCGGACTCCAACCCCATGTACCACGTCCTGACACGTCAAGTGCTTGGGGGCAAATACTCTAAATGGATCGTCATCCTTCAGGAATTTGATCTTGAATTTATGAAGTCCAAAGCCAAAAAGTCCCTGGTGTTTGCGAAGCTTATTTGCGATCTCCCCCATGCTGATGAAGATATCGAACCTAGAGATTCTCTCCCTGAAGAAACTCTCTTCCTGATTAGCACCTCTGATCCTTGGTACAGAGACATCCTCCTTTACCTCCAAACCCAACGCTTTCAGCCTAACATTTCCCATGAAGAGCGTCGACGTATTCGCCACCATTCTCGTCGTTATCTTATTGTCGGCGACACCTTGTATCGCCGTGGTATCGACACTATCCTTCGACGATGTCTGATTCATGCGGAGGCCGAACGTGTTCTGAACGATTGTCACCTTGGTGCCTGTGGCGGTCACCTTTCTGGGATGGTCACAGCCCAAAAAATCCTACGTGCCGACTATTTTTGGCCCTCGATTTTCAAAGATTACATCGAGGCAGTCAAAAAGTGGCCACCCTGCCAAGTTTTTAATAACAAGGCACACACCCACCCTACTACACTCCACCCCATTATCGCCATCGGCCCCTTCTCCAAGTGGGTCATCGATTTCATGCAATGTAAGCCTACCTCAGCCGGGGGGCACAGTTATATAATCGTCATTGTCGACTACTTTACCAAATGGGTTGAGGCTATGCCTACCTTTCTGAACGATGGTCGTACCACAACTCTGTTTCTTTTTAACCACATCATAACTCGTTTTGGTGTACCACGCGCCATTGTCACCGATCACGGTGCACACTTCAAGAACCAGATGATGAGAGAATTACATGCCAAGTTGGGTTTTCGCCCTGAAAACTCATCCCCATACTATCCTCAGGCCAACAGACAAGTTGAGGCCATCAACAAAGTCCTCAAAACCATGATTCAACGCATGGTAGGGGAAAACAAGACATCCTGGCATCTACAACTTTTCTCCGCTCTCTGGGCTTACCGTACTTCCGTGAAAACTGCAACTGGATTTACTCCTTTCCAGTTGGTGTATGGCATTGAAGCCATTTTACCAATCGAGTGCGAGATTCCATCTTTGAAACTTAAAGTAGAACTCCTACCCCATACTTCTGTCGAAGAAGAACGTTTCTTATATCTATCCAAATTGGACAAAACACGTCGTGATGCCGCTCTCGTTAACGAGGCACATCAGAAACGTATAAAAAATCAATACGACAAATCCGTCCATCCTCAAACTTTTGCAGAAGGAGACTTAGTCCTCGTCTATAACCAGGCTCATGACAAACTAGGGACAGGTAAGTTAGAACCTCTGTGGCATGGTCCTTACATTGTGAAACATGTTCTACACAGAGGCGCCTACGAGTTAGTTGATTATGATGGAATTTCCCTGGGAGAGCCCCAGAATGGGCTTTACCTTAAAAAGTACTATGCCTAGATCTCCCAGCATGTGTACTTTGTACATTATTGTATTTTAGTTTGGTGTGACTGTTTCTTTCGCGTGCTCGAGTCTTTACCCTTTCCACTCATGACCGTGCCTTGTGTTTTCATGCGCAGATGACGTCTTTATTTCCTATCTTTGTCGGGTTTGCGGATGGCGCTAGTCGACACACCCGGAACATTGCTTCGGCAGCATAGGTCATTTACCAATTTGATGAGGTGGTGAGTTTAGGAGGTATTTGCTTAGGACCAACAACTAATAACATGGTAGAATATCATGCTGTCATCGGACTTTTGACCCAAGCCTCCTCCCTAGGTATCTCTCATATCATTGTTTACTTAGACTCCCGACTCGTGGTCTATCAACTCAATCGAATCTACGCTATTCGTAATCCTATCCTGCTACGTCTCCATCTACAAGTTCGTCGTCTCGAATGAATGTTTGATTACATTGAATACAGACATATTCCAAGAGAACTCAAAAGTGTTTCAGATTCGTTAGCTAATTACATCATGGATCAATATCTTGCCCATAGATAAGATTTCATAAAGGAAAGCAAAATTGTACATCACATGTAAATTAAAACACATCACATTAAAGGCATCATCATGTACAAATCATTTGGCACTGTAAAAACTCGGAACTATATATATATACATAGCGTGACTGAAAATGTTTTGATTACATCAAAAAAGTATTTAGGAGAGCAAAATGTTGGGTCTTTACACCCATACAACATCGTCTGACAAGTCATACAAGATAAGATCACCAGAGAGACTCTAATCTCCCTGCACTACATTGTGCTGAGAGTAACATATCACTGCATGCACTATGCATCTCAGTAGAGAATTGACATTCTCTGGCACTCCCACAGTGTGCCTCTGCAGATGTAAAGGCACTTCTCCCCTCCATAGAGGAGGAATGCCCATCGTGAGGCCTTGAAGGTTTCTTTCAACCTCCCAGAGACCTATCACTGGTGCCCCCAGATCTGCTACAACCGGAGCACTCCCATGACATCCTGGTATTGGTATCTCAGCTGGGCGCACTGCTCCCTTGTCTGCATGTTGAAAACAATACACCCATTAAAAACTCTTCTATGTACCCCCAAAATATATATATATACATTAAAAACTTAAAAAACAAAAACTAGGCAAGGTGTTGTTCAGTCTCTTACCTGATGCATCCCAGTCTTCCCCTGCGGGTAGAATCAAATCCATGCTCCCGCGAAAATCCACCTCAGCATACGAGAAGTCTTCTATCCAGAGATACTGTCGTCTCAGCCAAGCGAACAAGTCACCGGTGAAACAGAACTCTGACTTTGCTACTAGCCTCGGAGACAGACTAGTCCACCTCTCCATCCGTGGTTCTTCCACTGGTCGCACTGCCAATGCTATCTGAGGCTGCATCTGGGGGATGCGCTCTAAGAAAAATGAGACCAGAAAAGAGCCGTATTTGAACTGTTTCTGCCCCATCCTACATCGCGAAACCTGTTCCTTCACATTCCGAAGGAACCCTGCGCTCCAGTTGAACAGTGTTGGCTCCAAACACTGTACGCCATAGGCTACCTGTGATCTCGATGCCAGATGGGCGCTAGTGCTTCCTGTCACGCTCTTGATGGCAAACAAAATGGATTGAAGGGGTAACTCTCGGATATCCTTGATAGGGATTCTACCCCCTACCAGTCTTGCTCCTGGGACATAATGACATGCCAGATACACGCCCACTTGCTCAAGAAGCGCCCTCTGTCTGAAAAAAGATATAGGAACCCCTCTTTTCGAGAGGCCAGTCAAGAAATATACGTCTTCCAACTCGATGGTTAGAAGTTGTGCTCCGATCCGGAAACCTTGCTCCACGACATCCCACAAGATGATTATGTGCTCAAGCAATAGAATCTCCTTCTTCATTTTTTGCAATTTGAAGAATTTCAATAAGCCACAAGCTCTCAATGCGGCCCGCGTGCGAGAACTCCGCAGGACAACTAAATCATCAATCTCATGCTCTCGTTCTTTCCACTCGATCATGGTCGCCGAAACCACCTACAAACAAAAAAAAAACAAAGAATTTATTATTTCAATATTTCGACAATTTCTTAAGCAATTTAAAAACATAAAATCTAATGCCCACATTGTTCAAAAAGACCACACCCTCTTTTATAATCATCACGCCCTCTCTTTGCCATTCAATATTCATCACACAACAATAAAACGTTTTTTAAATTAAGATGATGGCTGCGTGGGCATATGTGCGAATTTTTTATGACTTCTTTGAGAAAAACGACCCATCTACTTAAGTGTCAAGGCGTTGGCATCTTGGATATCACTTTCCAAAACGTTTTTGCAAAAGAATGTCTTATTCCCATCATTTTTAATAGAGGTCGATTTGATCTTTTTTGGGGCGACTTAGGGCTTCATTTTTTAAATTAAATACTGCTATGAAAATGAATATTAAACCATGTAATTGAAAGAACGGGAGATGAAGATCTACCTGGTCCAAACGACGAGGAAAATGGTCAACCGTAGCTTTGGTATCAAGCAAAACAAGATCCACCTCCAAAGTGAGAATCTCCACTGCTACAAATCCTTATGCAAAATGAAATGGTAAATGAAATTTTCATTGTATTGCTATTTATAAATTTCCATTTTTTGTAAGGTATAGTTATTTGTGGGTTTCTCTAACAATATAATGGCTTCACTAAACCTCTGGATTGTAGTTTTGACATCGCAGGTTTCCTAGCAGTTCTGATCGATTATTTACCTTGTCGCACTCATGAGCATAGTCTTAGTTTGTTCTCAAGCTCGAAAATATGAGAACGCACCAGGTAGACTTTTATCTCTTTTTCAGACGCGCATGGACACACGAAAAAGGAACCCCCTGGAGTCATCTTTAAACTCTTTTCAGACTCTCTAAATATGAAAATATTGTCGAGTGATCTTGCTTCCTTTCACGCTCGTTAAAAGGTTCGAAAGGGCGTCTTTCGAGCGATAGTTTATCTCTTTTTCGGTCTCGTCAGACTACTTTACGAAAAAGGAACTGAGAGAGTTCTCTTTTAAGTGTTTTTCCAGACTCTATAATCATGAAAAACCTTTGAGTTTTCTGTCTTTGGACTCGCTAAAAAACACATCGACAGGCCCATACGAGACCGAACCCTTACTTCTTCCGGTTCGTTAAACAAAGGAAGAGGAACTTACCGAAGGTGTGTTATATCGAGCATGTGTTACCCTCCTCGAGCTCGTTAAATCAAAAAGAGGTACTTGTCTATCTGGATGGGGGAAAATTTGAAAGAAGCAAGCCAAGCAGTCTTTTGAGAACATTACCAAGAAATTCTTAGAGTCGCCCTTGAACACGACACTTTGTCATTTGCACACATTATAATCCACTGAACCTCTGCACTAAGCCAATCCTTTGAGTTTCTTTCACTCCTTTGGGTCACCTGACGTAAGTCACAACATCCACTGCATCATCAAGTTTTGGTCCATGTCATGTTTTTGCTGTTGTGCCTCATTGTTCAAGGGAAGTATCCGCCTCTAGAGTCAGGCGTCACAAAAATCTTGTCTCAATACCCGTGTCAGTCCATGTTCATTTGATCTACCAATTGCATCTCTATGTCTGTTTCATGTCATTGATGGGGGATACATCAAGGCCCTCCTTCGACGAGCCTATTCCTGTCGACTTCAACACATTATCTGGGAATTAGACTTAGAAACCAGTTAGTACTTTGGGACCTGCATGCCTCAATGGCATGCCTCCTCACATCCGACAATAGGTTTACATCATTGACCTGTGATTGGATGATTCCATGGATGTTCGACTCCAACTCATCCATTCACATTCGTTGGAATGTACTAGGGTACCTTGGGAATCATTGACATTAATGGCGATCTCCCTCGCACTTGTTAACGGTTTACACCATTGACCGGTAATCAAGTGGTTTCTTCCATGTTCAACATCAGGACATCTATTCACATGGTTAGATTCGTATCACGTTGGGATCGGTAAGAAGACCTTGGGTTGAATGATCACTTTAATATGTGCTCTGCCCAAGTTGCGAAGGAGTTTCTCTTGGACAAATGATACATACATTGTTACATAGATCCTCTTTGTATTGGTCGTGGCTATGTCTTGTCATCTCGTAGATCCACTGTGTATTCTTCGTGGCTACGATCAGTTCAGGTCATCAGAGTATAGATCCACATTGTATCCTCGGTGGCTA
>JZKD02S1037964.1:155338-169688 GCA_000966675.3 Picea glauca | reverse complement strand
AAAGCATACTACCATGATGACGACACCAAGGAGACACTTATAATGCCTCAAACACTTGATTTGGAGGAAGAAGGATGGTTAACTAAAGTCAGGAATCTCTTACCACCTGAAAAGATCTCTCAAACTAGAGTTTTAGAGGAGAGCGCTCCCCTACATTAGCCTTAGGAGCGCTAGCGCTCCCCTATAAGGTGTTGGGGAGCATTATAACAACAAATCACCCCTTTGAAGGAGCGCTACAAGTCTTTGGAGCGCTGGCGCTCCCCTTGAGCCTACTAGGGAGCGTTATAGTGCCCTGATGCCCCTTTTGAGGGAGCGCTGTCTAATCTAGGCAGCAGTTGATCTGTTGAGGAGAATAAGGGGAGGATCTTTCAAGTTTGGAAGGCAGTTGCATTCGAATTCCTGGTTCAATCATGATCTTAGGAGAAGATCCCTGATCTAAGGAGGGAATTCCTCAACCTACCCTAAAGATACCTCAAGATGTTAAGCCTCTCCTAACCTATATAAGCAGGCTCTATGATGGTGGAATGGAGGAAGAATTGCAAGCATGAAACCTATGATCTCATAGGAAACACACAGTGAACTGGAAGAGAGTAATCAGTGATGTTGCTGTCATCCGGGTTGTGGATCTTTTGAGCAAGGGTTAGACAAAGGGGACTTGACGAAGCTATCGCATTCACATCTACGGTTGTAAGCTACTTCTGTCATTGTTCCCATTAATATGACACGCTTGGCCTGTTTCTTTCTAGTTTGTGTTTAATTGTACATGAACTTATCATTGATAGACAGATCTATTTTCGAGCTAATATCAATAGAGTAGGAAGTGGTTGTACTATTGTTTGTCTACAGGGCTCATCGAGGAAGCGAAATATTGGAGCTCAACTTGGAGCGTCTAGGGACAAACGTCGGTAAAAAGGTACTTTTGTTCCCCTTCCTCCTCATGCATTAGTTTGTATAGATTTGAAAGGAAGTCAGTGTCCACATTAAGCGTCTTCTGTCTCAAGAGTTAAGAGTCTATCTCTCAAGAGGAGATCTACCTGTCCGCAGGGAGATTTTCCTTCAACAGGGCCCACTGCACCTGTGAAAAAAGTTAAAATGATCAACAAGCCTTCTTGCAACAACTCGAGGCTATGTGGAAAATAATATAAAGAGAAGAATGGAATTAATAACAGAAGCTTGGGAGATGTCAAAGAGTATGGTCTCTTTTGGAACAAGAGCGCATACTTTTCATGAGTATCTGCAAGCAGATCTAAAAAACGAGCAAGGTTTCTACCTCAATGTAGTTGTACCATTTGGTGTTAGAGTTACTAGTAATAGAATTGAGAAGAAGATAGGAGGATCTCCCTTCCCCATATCAAATAAACCAACTAAACGCATGCTCGAAAGAAAAGGTAAAAAACATGAATGGTATCGTTCAAGCATGTAGCTAGGCCATATCTAGAAGAGACAAAATATTCAAGAAGCTCACTGAAATAGATCTAGCTGGAAACACCAATGAAGTCCAAGACCCGAAATTGATATTCAACTCGTTGTTTTTAACCAAGAAATCATTTGATGATCAAGTTGAGATCTATAAAAGACTATCATTTGAAAATTTCTATGGAATTCTTGAATATGGTGAAGATGATATGAAAAACTGGCTAGTTGATTATTCAATTAAAAACCAAGATATTCGAGAATCATTGCACAACCTCTCTAGTGATCTAAGGGACTTGGAAAGTGAATTCTTCAATATAAAAATCCGGCATGAAATCAACGTGGCACCCATGAGGAGCTACATCAAGGAGTGGTTCAAAAAGGTTGTTGACAAGATTACCAATGAAAGGCAAAGGACGCTTAAGACAGTTCCCATAACCACTAAGGAAAGCCATAAAAGGACATCAACGAGCAAATGACAAGGCATGGGATACCATCATAGTAAGTTCATACTGATCACATTCTTTTGTCTTTGTCAATGTCTTCATCCAGTTACTCTACCTCTTTAAATACAAAGGTTTAATCGAGGACTGGCAATTTTCTCTTTCTTCTTGACATGTCTTTCTGTCTTCCATTGTTGATTTTTTTTTTCCGACAAGCTTGATTCTTGAACATATTTTCTTTATGGTCCACGAGAGCCCCAATCCCAGTCATCATGGTAAACACATTTAAATTTCAGAGAATATGTATTGAACTATATATTTTGGGAAATAACCTCAACTGTATTTTGTAACCCAGTTTATCTGAATATAAAATATTTGAGGTTGTTGTATGGTGTTTTTCAATGTTTAATATTGCTTTTTTGAATTTTGTATTTTTTTATTATAATTAACTCATTTTCTTGTACAACTATTGATAGATGAATTCAACCTCTTTCTATAAGAATTTAAGACGCTCTTTGATCCATAGTTAAAAATGCACGATAAGCTATTTGTTTTCCTTGCCCAATACTTCCATTTAAATAAAAGCTACTCTTTTGCGGCATATGTAACTTTTGCTCCTTACATTTTACATGGAAGAATAATTTGTGATAGGACATAGTTTTGTGGCACCCACCCTATACTTAAGAAAGAAATGGGTAGGCCCCTCCTGCTTTCATTCTTCGGGGCCCTGGAAATAGAGTCAATGAATCACTCTATTTCAACATGAAAACTCATGTGTTGACGTCATGTTCTTGTTTAATATTGTGCATATATTACAACTTCTTATATTTGAGAATATGCTTGCATATAAAAAATGTTAAGTCATATATTTTTTTGTCTATTGCTTATGGGTTTGAGCAAAATTTGCAAGCTGAAAACACCCTTCAAATTGGAAGATGGTTTACATTTGGATAACAAATAATCTATTAAGATAAATTAATATGAATACTATTGAAATAAATATAAACAAATTCTCTTCAAACTTGAATTTGACTTTGTCGAGCTCCAAGTATATTACATAGTTGAGACTAAATGTTATTTTCTCCCTTTATTTTCCCTCCTCTATACTTACCCATTTTTCTCTTCTCTTCTTCCCCTTTATTATCCCTTTCTTCTTCTATACTTAGTCACATTTCTATGATCGTGGGTTCTCGGGTTGGTGGACTGACAAATCCTCATCTCCATCTATATCGTCACATCATGAGCCCGACCGACCGCCGTCCCTTCCAATACTTAGCCAATTATCTAACTGCGGGGTCTCGGGTTAGCGCTATCAAATTCTTATGCCCCGTGTTCCGTGATATACATCTTGCACCCAAAACTTCCATGATCTACAATTTGACCCTAAACTCCTTAAAATCACAAGCTTCACTATACCCGGGTTCACAAAAGTTTCAAACCATTTATCGCTCCTTTCCATCCCCGTCACATTCGCGCCCTTCCCAATGCACATTCATTATGATTTTACTAGTGACAACTCACCACACAGGTTCGAAAATATTGGCATTAATAAACGAACAATAGATTTTGTTGTGTGGTACATACTTACCCCTTTTTCCCTTTTCTTCTTCCCCTCTATTATCCCTTTCCGGTTCTACACTTAGTCACATTTCTATGATCGCGGGTTCCCGGGTTGGCGAACTGACAGATCCTCATCTCCATCTATATCCTCACATCACAAGTTCGACCGACCATCGTTCCATTCCATACTTGATCAATTTTATGGCTGCAATTTTCGGGGTTGGCGCTATCAAACTCTCATGCCCCATGTTCCGTGATATACATCTTGCACCAAAAACTTCTGTGATCTTCAATTCCACTGCAAACTCCTCAAACTCGTAAGCTTCACTCTACCCGGTTTCACAAAAGTTCCAAAGCATCTATCGCTCCCTTCCATCCCCGACACCTTCGCGCCCTTCCCAATGCACATTAATTATGCTTTTACTAGTGACAACTCAACACACAGGTTCAAAAATATTGACATTAATAAGTGAAAACCGCATTAAACCGCGATTTACGAGAGTTTGGCCGACCGTCGTTGCTTTCCATACATAGCCAATTTTATGGTCGTCGGTTCCCGAGTTGGCGTTATCGAACTCTCATTCCCCGTGTTCCGTGATATACATCTTGCACCCAAAACTTCCGTGATCTACAATTCTGTGATATACATCCTGCACCCAAAACTTTCATGATCTACAATTCCTCAAGCTCACAAGCTTCACTCTACCCGGGTTCACAAAAGTTTCAAAGCATTTATCACTCCCTTCCATCCCCACCACCTTCGCGCTCTTCCCAATGCACATTGATTATGATTTTACTAGTGACAACTCAACACACAGGTTCGAAAAAATTGGCATTAATAAGCAAAAACCTCGAGGACATCTCCCATTAATACACATTAAATCACGTTTTACGAGAGTTCGACCGACCTCCATTCCTTTCCATACTTAGCCAATTTTATGGCCGCGGGTACCCGGGTTGGCGCTATCGAACTCTCATTCCCCATTTTGCGTGATATACATCTTGCACCCAAAACTTCTGTGATCTACAATTCCACCCCACACTCCTCGAACTCGCAAGCTTCACTCTACCCGAGTTCACAAAAAGTTTCAAAGCATTTATCGCTCCCTTCCATCCCCGCCACCTTCACACCCTTCCCAATGCACATTAATTATGCTTTGATTAGTGACAACTCACCACACAGGTTCGAAAGGATTGGCATTAATAAGAAAAAACCTCGAGGACATCTCCCATTAAAACACATTAAACCACGATTTACGCAAGATTAGATTATCAGATATCTTCTTCACATGTTACGTTCATATTACTTTATGGGAAGATTCCATTTCATATTAATTATTTTGTTCCTGCCATGTATTTCTAGGTAGATTCTTTTTCAATAATTGTAAATTAAGATATAAGTTATATCTTAAATTAGTATTCAATGAAATTTCAACATAGGTTTTAATATTGAATTTTTTTTTATCATTTCATTTCTAAAAAAACAATTGAACATAATTTTTTATTTTTATTTTTTATTGTCATTTAATTTTACATATTTCAACTTTCATTTGATTATTGTTAAAGATCTATTCTAATTACCCCTTACTTACCATATTGTTAATTTTTGTTTTTTTAACAATATTCCTCGTCTCTCCCCATCTTCCAATAATCATCATCATCAATAATTATAAGGTGCCAACTATCATCTCCATTTCCAAATCTACTTGGCAGGGACTAAGCTGCCACACAACACTTGTTAAAGACTTAACCTTACATTAATATTTGATTCTTAAACAATGCGTATTTGATTTTGAAACAATGCATTGCATCTAAATTCATCTAAGTGTACTTCCATGAAATATGGGATGAAATCCATTGAATGTATTAGATTTGATGGTATGTCTAAAGGAGGCTACTACATTTATTAACTTAAAGAGGATGATCTTAGTAGCAAAATGCTCTCCATTGCATGGGGAACATTGTCTTATTAGTCCCTGCCTTCTGCAGGACTGTAACAATGAGTCCGTCAATGACCGCGTATTAGTTCTATGATTGACTTAAATTTTTCCTAGATTCACAATGTTCGACCTAGGAAAACCTCAATAGTTTTTTTATTAAAATTAAAATAAATTAAAAAATTTCATTTTTATGTTTTCCCATTGGCTTTCCACTTCAAAGTGTTATTGCCAAGGTGACGGCGAGCATTAATATTTACAATTTGATCTTGATCAAATTTTGGATCTGCTCGTATTGTTTTCAATGCCCTTGCTATGTATAATTAGTGTATTGATTAAGTCTTTGCCTCGTCATCCGAGACCTCTCCCTCGTTCAGAGAGCTTATCCCCTACACAACCTTCTTAGACTGCAGTCACCTGACACCTTAGCCTAGATCATGAGCTCACCCACCGCCTTCTTTACCAGTAGTACATATTCTCATATCCATCAAGTTCGCCATCATGTTCAAGGATGGAATCCTGATAATTTCGGCATTCGTTTCCACTAATTGGCCACGCGAGCATCCGTTTCAGACACAGAAGTATCCACCATTAGATTAGAGCACCCTTCCTTCGATATTTCATATCACACAACCGGGGGGTTCAGATCTGCAACGATACAGGAATTTTGAGCATATACTGCGAGGGTTTGATCAAGCCGCAGAAGAGGCATGCGTAGGCGTGCTTAATATCGACACAAATCAATCATGGCGACGGTTGCAGTGAGCTCGACTAACGAGCTGCTGGCCATGATGAATGAGCACCATCCCATTCTCAAACTCCATAATTTCTGGCCCAAGATTTCTACCAGTGTCCCTACAGGTAGAGCAGAGATAGTATTACAATTATAACGGCGCTGGGAGTGGTGAAGTCCCTGGCTGGGTTTCTCCTGCTGTTGAATTTATGCATGTTTGTGACTGTGGATGGTATTGTCGGATGGGCACTCAACATCACCCTCGACCACACTTACTCTAATGGTTCTTATTACTTGTATGCATAATATGTTTTTGTGCTTTTATACCATGGAGTGTTTTGCTGATTGATTCTATGACTAACTTGCAGGTTGAAAAAGCTCTTCATGTGGGATTTTCTCCAGTGTATTTTCCAATGGGGAATGAAGCGATAGGATTCAAGGTTATCTTTTCTTTGATAGCTGCTGTAGTAGGAACTGCTTGATGACTTTCAGGACTCCATCATCTCCGGGTTTGGACTGCCCATAGCTTGGCTTCTAGCATCCTCCATGATAGCTTGGGCCCTCACAGTACTTGCCATGGGGTATATATATAATAACTACAAGTGTCAATACAAATTATGATTTCTAATTCATCTATGAACACTGAAATGTGGACGAGCTAACCATTTTTCATTCACAAAACTGCAGGTTGGCATGCAAAGAGATCCATATGGGCGGTCAAAACACAAAGTTGGTATGTACTAATCCTATGCTATCACGTTCATACGGCCACTAATTTCCTCATTCCTTTGATTCAGTTATGGCGTTTTATACAGTTAAGATTTTATAACTTAGCATTTGTGTGCAGATAATGTTGGAGTCATTTGAAATGGAACCGGTTAGTTTGGTCTTGTCTCGACACCCCAAGTCATCCAATAGTTCATGCTTCCATCATTCACATTCACAAATCTTAGAGACAACTCCCCTTGGGTACACACATTTGGATTATGCATCCAAGGTGCCCCTACTCATCCGATATAAGGTCGTGAGGATGGTCACCACTCCATCCCTCCGTTTGCCACGACGGTCTACGCCCCTGAGCCAATCTTGAAGACTCTCTGTCATCCACGATGAATGTCTTACTCTTAGGAATTGATATACCCCATAAACTTGATTGGTCCTTTATTGAATTTATAAAAGTAAAAATGTTTAAGAAATCTATAGAAGTGAAAAGGTTTAAGAAGTCTAAACGTTTAGACTACGCTATTAGAATTTCATTTGCTCAGTTAGTTGTTGATTAGGCCGATTAGGACCAGATCTTTCATCTATAAATACTTAATTGAAGGAATATTGTTTTCATTCGACTCATTTATGGCTTCTTTGTCATATTGTTTTGAGTTGGATCTGTAACAGTTGGGCCGACAATTTCGTATGGAGGATAATAGTATGGAAGGTAATACAGAAGCTAATGCAATAACGGAAAAAATACAGCTTTATCTGAAAAAGTTGGAGAGTTCTTTGTTTTATGAATAGTTTAAACATCAAATGCAAGACTCATAAATGGTTGAAAGAATAAAAAGGGTTATAACAACAGACCCAAATCATTCATAATTACAACTGGTTCTCTATGGCCTTGGAAAAATAGATTCTGATGAGGTGTTTCGGTCTTTGGATCATAATCACATGCAATTAAGTTTAGCGATTTTATTAAGAGAGAGATTTCAATGGGTGAGTGATATTGTGGTGTACGATCTAGTCCTGTCTCCAATAGAGCGAATGGCTATAAATGCCTTCAGCTGTACTTCTCTCTCTGTTAACGAAAATGGCAGATGGAAGGTGGACAAACCCACGCTATTTTTCATGCCTCACTATCCGTTTGATCTGTTTGCTAATGTCTTGGAAGAAAATTGGATGCCTACCAATTTGAATAAGATTATTATATTAGGGAACAATTTTCATCAGTTCAAGGAAGAATTTTACCATGTTCTTAAGAGCATGCCTGTCATTCTAAACAGTGATCATGTATTGCATGAAATGCCTTTGCCATTTCCAGAAAGGAGACTCTCTATGAGGGCATTTGGTAGTTTAAGTTGGCATTTCTTTGCCGCTTCATTAGACAATCTCAAATCTTGATTGTTCTCTATGGGATTTGATCTCACTAATCAAATCTTGATTGTTCTCTACGGGATTTGTCCACACAGATTTTCACAGTTTAAAGTACAAAATGTTTTGTTTTTTTCATATTTTTTTGGTTTAATTTTATCTGAAATCTAGTTAACAACAAACTCACTAGTTCCATTTCAAATGAAAGGAAGCACAACTGTGACCTCCTCGGTTTAGTAGTAGATCGCCTGTTATCTATCATGATGTGATGGTTCATGACAATAAAATTAATGCATAGGGGGATGATAAACATTTTTCTTGGAATCAGATACTGTAGGTTTAAAGAGTTGGATTTCTATCCGTTCCTTAAATGCAACATACATGAGGATTCGGTTTGTGTATGAGTTGCAACATTGTATTATGTAAATCTATGCTACTTTTAACACACATGCGTATGATGGAAATATGTTTCTCTTCAACTAAATTCTTTCTTGCGTTCAAGTTTTTTCCTAATTAATTTGCGTTCAACTAAAGTCTTGCTCGCGTTCAAGTTTTTTTCCTATTATAACAGGCTCGTCGATAATTTCTGGCCCGAGATTTCTACCAGTGTCCCTACAATGTATGTTATGTTTCCTTCCCTTATTGGCATTTCCAGGGTTTAATTTCGTTCTGTTTTGCAGCCCCAATATACTTATTTTGTCACAAATCAATAACTTCTTAGGTTGCATTTTGACATCCGCGACATCCACGGGGTCATAGAATTATTGCGTTTTCAGTGCTAGTCTGCTTGTTTTCAAACCTACTAAAGGCAGGGACTATGCTGCCTTGTAGCTCTTGTTTCACTATTAATTTTAGTAGCAAAATGCTTTCATTCGATGGAGAATGTTTTTTTAAGTCATTATTCTTCTCATGAGACATTATCAATGAATTATCTTATTTACTTATTTCAATGGGCTTGATAAATGCAATGTTAAAATACTGAAATTATATTCCAAATAGTTATTGGGATTCTTTATTTATGCAAATGGATTGGTCTAGACATACTTATAGAAAACTCTAAATCACTCTTTAGTAACCTTGCAAAATATATTCGATAAAGACTTTAAAACACAAGGAAAAAAAAATAAGGGGAAGTCATAAACTCTACATTGCATAAGTCAACACACAAGACAAAAGTATTGATTTCTTAACAAATATGTTTGCATCTAGAATCCTTCAAGAACACCCTTGACTAAATGGAATTGGACTCATCAAATTTCTCATGGGCTATTTTGTTTCACATAATAATGACTCACTCATACTTATATAACACTTTGAATGTGATAAACTATTTGTCAATGTAAAGTGAGGAGATATGAAGTTCAAAGAACTTGGTTTAGGTGCAATTGCTTATCCATGTCATGCAACAGATCATGGTTTAGATAATTTTATTAACTTGCATTCATAATTTGACTTTTGTTGGGAATAGATAAATTTGTGGGTTGATTCTCCAAGGAACAAACTCAAAGGAGGCCAGTCGAAGTGGGAATCATCCTCAACAAGGGCTCGTGGTTAAATTAGGGGACAAGCCCAACATACAATCCTTGATGGGAGTGGATCCATGGATGAGAGGAACAAAGTCTCCCCTAAACACCAATTTAACACAACATGAGTTATACTTTCGCTAGGAAGAGAAGAAGAAAATGTTTGGAATGTTGCATTTGATTTGTCACATGTTTAGTTGAGTTGAGAGTAGTAACTTAATGTGTTGAACACTATAAAGTCAAACTTATCCATGATGTTTAATTTTATATGTAAAACTTGTGTAATAGGATTTGTGGGTGCTTTCTAACACTTGCCATATATTATACACTGTGGGCAACCCTCTGGAAGGCCAAGTATGCCCTATACATCAATGACCAGGATAAAATTCGTTTTATGAGCACAAGAGAAGGATCAACCATCTAGAATCTAGCTCGGCGCAACAAAACCTGGATCCATAAACACAACTTCTGGGAAGTGAGGAATGGTAAAACAACTAGATTCTAGGAGGACACGTGGCAATAGGAACCCATAATAGAAAATTCGGACAGGGAGGAACTCCAACAGGAGATGATTGCGTAAGGCAAAATCAAAATCCATCACTACTAGAAACAAGAAAATGACCGCGATAGATAGAGGATCTAGGACAAACTCAATCCAAAAAATAGAGATCGGATTGCAACAATAACGAAAGAGGTGGAGGAGGAAATGGGGAAAAGGAAAATATTAGTCTTAGAAGAAGAGGACCAACTAAGATGGGGCAGGAAAAATGGAGGGGAATTCAGCTTAAGAGAAGCCCATAATTACATCACGAACCAAGACCAAGAAGACCCGTCGCAACAGTGGGGAAATATTTGGGGTAACCCCCAGTAGCCAAAAATCAAAATGTTCAAATGGCTAGTACTCCACAACCGAATTCTAACCTGGGAAAACCTAAGGAAAAGAGGTTTCATAGGTCCATAACGATGCCACCTCTGTCAAGTGAAAGAAGAAACGACGAATCACCTCCTCGACGAATACAATTACACAATAGAGATATGGGAATGGGTGACAAGCATCTTCCGCCAGTCCAATAGGACTCGAGGTAACATCAACGCAACCATCAATAAATGGAATGGGAGTTACAACGGAAATGAAATGGTAAACCTTTGTTGGAACCTCATACCGAGGATGATCATATGGGCAATATGGAAATAAAGGAACCGACGTATCTTCAAGAATGAAGGCCTCCTAGAAGGGAAACTCAAGGAAGCAATAATCTCACAAATCCGAGAAACGATGCAGAGCCGCAACTGCCAGATTGAAAGAGTGCAACGCACAAGCCAGGACTCTCGAATCCTGGAAACCTTTTACCTAAAAGATGGGTGCAACAACACACAGGTAGGGTGGCCATCGCAACTCTAGTTAGGAGAGTGCAACTGGACACCTCCACTAACAGGGTTCTTCAAGTTAAATTTTGACGGGGTAGCAAAAGGAAACCCAGGAATGATAGGAATGGGAGGGGTGATCAAAGATAGTGGGGGTAACATAATTCGGTTGTACGTTGGGATCTCGGGAAACTCAACCAACAATGCAATAGAATTTCGAGCCATGGAGCTCAGTCTCGAAATTCTAAGCCGAGAAAGGATGACCAACACTATTGTGGAAGGTGACTCCACCCTAGTCATCAACACGGTGAAGAGACTCCAAAACGACACCAGAGTGGGCAAGGTTCATAAACACTGGTGCTTGGCACACTCCCTACAAAAAATCCAGGAGCATCTGCAAACGATTAACACTGTGGAGTTGCACTGGGTACGTAAGTCAACAAATGGCTTGGCGGATAGAATTTCCAATGAGGGGGTTAGCAAGGAAGGACCGAAACTAGATACTACTTGGATCAACATCCCACAAGGACAATTAAGAACGGGCTGCACCCAACTAGCGAAAAAAGACCAGGACAACAACTTAAGTAAGGAAGGTCACATTGAGGAAGGCAGGGAAAGGCCCAGCGAAAGGCTCGAAGGACCCAGGTAGGATATGACTGCCCAACACTAGACTACCAATCACAATTCCAGATCAAATTATACAACAGGCCAGGGTACGACAACAAGGTCATGTCAACAGTAAGATTTGCAGGGAAAGTCCGTGGGAAAGTATCGACGACAAATAGCAGGCAGTTAATGACGTAAGGCAAGAGGGTTTGACACAGACCAGTATCGATCCACCACGCCAAGAACTAGGTACAGAGAGTTGTCTAGTAGGATATCAAGCGATCAGGGGAAAGGGCCAGTACATGAATAACGGTCGAGTCATCATGATCATACATACCGTGATGGGGAAAAGGATGAGAAGTTTCACCTCTACGGGCATACCATGATTGGAAGGACGAGCCCACAATAGGGAAAGTTCAATAAGAGAATAAACAAAAGGAAGAAAGGCAAACAGAAGAGCGCAATTGCAGAGGCTACCAAAAGACACAAGGGCAGGGAAAGGAGGAACCCCCGGGTAGACAAGAATAGGTTGAGAACGCAACAAAGGTGCAACCATAGGCCAGACAGGATGGTGCGTATGAAGTGATCGAAAAACAGAAGAAACCCCCAGGGGAAGGGAACTCCGAAAAATCCTTGGTGGGCTTCAAGGATGGAGCAGGTGGCAAAAGATGTGGAGGGCACCTTTCATACTCTAGTTGCACCGAAAGGAAAGGCAACCATCACCCTGTTGGAGAAGGAAATCAATGAAAAGTGAAAGGGAAAAACATGGGATGCTCTGGCTCAGGAAGTGGACTGGGTAACTGACCCAGGAGCCATGCAGCCCAAGGAAACCCTCTACCACAAAACAATGGAGATGGAATGACAAACACATATGTTGATTGGTAAAGTGAGCTCGGAGAAGGAGGATGCCAGATAAGAGAACAACAAGGATCACACGAAACTGCTAAACGAAGTCTTGAGGTGCCTCAACAGTCTGGAAACCATTACCAAACTGATAACTGAGGTAGATACGGACCAGAAAGCCAAGCTGGAGTGGTTGGCTGCTCAATTCCACCTCTACCTACTCTACGTCCATCACATGGACATCACACTAGCCGACGAGAAAGGAGTGACAACACATATCAGAAAGACTCGCATGGTCCCCCAAAAGGAGGAGAACAAGGGCTAGGCAGATGAAGAAAATAAACATATCATCATTCTGGACTAGTGTCTAGTCAGTCTATTGTCAAGTCAGTTGGGTCAGTCCTGTGTCAATCTCAACTTATGTTACTGTTATTTTGGTTATCCATTTCATGTATGTTGTTCTTATACTGTCAAAAACCGGATTTGGTAGGACTGGACTAGTTTCCCATGGTGACAGTCTAGTCCCACCCCTTGCCTATTTCAGAAAATGCAACTCGGGAACCTCTAGCCTGGTTTCCTTTTTGGCAGACCAGGGAGTTCCCCTTTTTTGTATAATAACCCCCCTTTAGCAATACAAGTTCTTAAACTCACTTACAAAAAAAAAAAAAACACTTGCCATATATTATACTACAAAATTGTTCTTGAAGAAGATAATTGCCAGGAGTGATTCCTTATTCAATGAAATGTAAAATGTTGTGGACATTGCACTGGATCAGTTCATCACAACAGATCTTATGAATTCATGCAAAATCTTTATTATGCAAGGTTTACTTAAGATTAAAATTTAATATCATAATCTTAGCGCTCAAAATATATAAATTAGCTCAGACTAAAAATAAAAGAACCTAGAATAAATACCACACCATCCAACACAACATGTACTCTAGGAAACCCAATACAGGAAAACCCGTCTAGAAGGTGAGGATTAAGCCTTGTTCTTTTCTTCTCAGACATGAAATGTTGATACAAGAAAGATAAACTCACTATGGAGTTGTCTTCTACTTCTTCTGTCCTACTCACAATATCCCACTCCCTTGCTTAGCTCAACCATGGAATAGTAAATAAATACAACAAGAAAGGAACCCCTTCCTTTGCTAGTGGCCTAGTGTTTAACATGTCCTAATAGCCATATAGGCTTAGGGTTAGGGTTTTGTATGCCTCAACTCTCGATCAAGGTTAGAGTTTTGGAACCTCTAAACTCTTCTTGAAATTCCACACACAACTAGCTCCACATGTGTGAGTAATGGGAGCTAATGTGGCATCCACTCATTACCATGTGGTGAAAAGCACAAGTCAACTTGTAGGAGGCATAACTTCCTCATACTAATTCCAATTGAGGTGATTTTTGCACCATTGGAAATATCTTGATGTTTAGAACATAGTTTAAGGGTTGTGCACTTTGTGTAGAAATTTTGGACCCCCAAAACAACCATTTAATGCTTCAAATGGGCTCTAGAAATTTCAAGACTGCAAATCACCAAAATAAGACCTACCCCTAAAATGAGGCCTACAAGTCAATAGCTCTAATCTTTCCACTCAAAAAGTACCAAAATATATGACAAATTATATAGTGGTCCATTTCATATCATGAATAATGTCAATGGATAATAAAATATCTATTGTGTAATGATCCCAAGCCAAATTCTTTCTTGGAATCACTAACTACTACAAATTTATTGAATTTTTAAGTGCATACAAGATTCATCAACACATGGAGATCACAATATATTCAAGATGTAGAAGCACAAGCAAAGATCTGACCTTTTTATTATGAGCAATGTAAGA
>JZKD02S1037964.1:138790-148900 GCA_000966675.3 Picea glauca | reverse complement strand
AACTTTTTTTCTCATGAGGTTTTACATTCAAAAGCTTTATCATTTTGAGCATAGTTTCAAATAAATTTGTGGTAGTACTAGACATGTCGTGATATCCTCAAATATATGATAGTGTCATAGGTCCATAAGTCACAGTTATCAATTTTTTTACTTGTACTATTCACCCCACCCTCAAGCTCGTAGGCAAGGGTGAAACATTTCTCATTGTTAAGGCCTTAGTCAACAATGGTTCACGAAGAGAAAACGTGTTACAAGTGGATTTGAATCGGGTGGGAGATAACAATTCTTCTTCTCAACCACCCAAACTAGATCCAATTGACTAATCACACTTATCTTACCGTATTATTTTAATCAATAATTAACAAAAGATATAAACACATTAACGTTTCTAAACTTAAATAGATCTTACACTCTCTACATTATTACAACCTTAATCTAAAAAAAATAACATGTATTTAAGACAATACACGAGTTTGAAACATCTTAATAAAGTTCCATGAAACCATTAATGAAATCTCTAAAAAAGTTAAATTTCGTGATATGCATAAAGGGTAGAGCATTTACTTATGTTAAAAACATTATGTTACATTGTTATAGAGTAAACAAGGGAAGGTTGCATAGTAGCTAGTTCTTGCTTTTGTTTAAATAGAGATCAAGTTTCTTTCTTAACTTCATCAAATGAAATGTGACTTCATCAACTCATTTAAAATCTTGGAATATTCAATAGAGAGGTCATCATCACATTTGCATATTTGAACATATTTGAATAGGCAAATTTTGTCGAGGTCAATATGAGTGATATTTTGATCAACACAAATCAATATAAAAAGTTAAAATTTTTTTACATTACTCTCTAAATATGTGTATAATGCCAATGGTTTGTGGCTTCAAACCAAACAATCAATTCAATGGAGATGGTGTTCATACATAAGAAATTACACCCCCATAATGTATCCTAAATAACAAATGGATTAAAAGAAAATTAAGAGGTAATTATCATTGTTTTTTTTTGACAAGAACAGTTAGAGTGTATTAAGCGGCTTCCTGGCAAACCAGAATCAGAGAGTTACAAAGTTGAAGAAGGTTGGTGATCCCTAACAGTGCTGCCAACCTTCTTGTGAATAACTTGGGAATCCGATCCCATTTACTTCTTGAGCCAAGTCGAGAAAATGACAAAAAAATGCATACATGAGTAAATTCTCACAAATTGTGAGCACAATAGCAGACAGAAGCAAAGCATAAAACCTAGGAGGATGAGACTTTCCCCTTAAAAAAGGGATCCAGCTTTTTCTGAGAACCTAAAGAAATGTTGGAGGCAACCTCCTTTTCTTTGCGTGCTTTGTTGGTCTTTCTCCCTCGGGTAAGGGGTGGAGACGGAACTGAAATGTCTGCAGCGTCAGAAGTTTCCACAGAGCCGCTAGAGAGGGTTGAAACAACTAGACCTGCAGGGGCAGGGGGCTCCGGATCTGAGTCCCGAATTTCTCTCGCTTCTACTGACTCTGGAGGGATGGTATCTGGAAATCTTTCGTCTGTCGGAGGATTTCCCTTAGCTGCTGTTGTTTCTGGATCTAGGGCTTCATCTTCCTTCAACGCATCAAAGCTGTTTTTATTTTCTAGAGTTGCCTCTGCTGAATGAGCGGCCTTCTGAGCCTGGGGAAATGGGTCCTTTCGCCTTTTCTACCTTCGTCTGTTAGAAACTGGCTGAAAATCATCTTCTTTGACTGGTCCCGGCTCCCCAGAGGCTTTGGGGCAGCTTTTTGCAAAATGACCGTAAGCATGGCACCAGAGGCACTTAAAAGGAATCTGCTCATAGTCCAGCTCTTGGATATGGAACCATTCCCCCAGGGAGAGCTTAATGGCTTCCGGAAGGCCTTTCTCGAGGTTAACCTCAACAAAAATTCGAGCACAGGTAAACTGATCCCCTTTTGGCTCCACACTGTCCAGGAAATGCCCAAGCTTGTTTCCAATGTCCTCCAGAGATCTTCTCCCCCAAAGATGCAGGGGGAGATGAGGCATTCTAACCCAAGCAGGGGCTGCGGTGATTTTGGCTCCGGGATTGAAGTCAAGTGTCCAGGGGGCTAAGAACAACCCTCTCGCCCCCATGAAATAGGGTCCAGATCTGAAAACTAGATCACGATCCTCTATCCTCGAGAAACTGAAGACAAAAAAACCCCTGCCTACTGCGCACAAAGAGACTTCTCCCTGTATCAATGACTTCCAACGATCCTCCATCCATGCTTCCACCGTTTTGGGGCTGGGCCATAACCCCGTAAACTTACCGATGAGGGCATTTTCTGCTAGAATGAGGGCAAGATTGCAAGGCTCCTCTGGAGATAGCTCCAGCGAAGGGATCTCCTCCATCTTCTTAACAAACTTAGATGAGATAGGGGGCTTGGATTTAGGTCCTGTCGAGCGGACTAATGCGTTGAATGTTTCCAGAGGATCTTCTTCCATCTCGGCAATCGGTGTTGGGGCCATTGTAGCAAGGCGACGACCACCTACATACAATCGCAGAGGCACAACCGCTGCTCAAAACTGCGTGATGATCGCAGGGGGGATGTTCTGGCCACTGCAAATCGAGGGAGGGACATGCTGGCGTGCAAATCGTGGGAGGGACGCTCTGATCAGCTGCTACATACGGATCCGAGCTCCTGCAAATGAAAATCCAAGCTCCTGCAAACGAAAATCCAGACCGGAGGCGGCGAGGGTTTGGGCCCTAGCCACTTTGGCTTTCCGCCTCGCTTCCTTCCGTCTCCCTGAAATAAGAGTAAAACCTAATTACCTAAAACCCTAAAACAAAAAAATTAATTATCATTGTTAATCACATAATAAGTCAAACTTCTATTTCCCTCGTAAATCTTTTCTGGTTGCACGAGAAGTAATGTAGGGTAAACTTGTGGGGTTAAGTTATTTTGCAAGTGAAACAATGTGGGGTTAACTCATGATTTTAAAATTTTCATGAGCGGGTAACAAAATGGGAAAATATCTCCCTTTTTTGTCCTCTTCAATTCACCCAAAACTTATGATCAAACTAGGTCATCTACCTTGCTTGAATGAAGCTTACAAGAGAACTCTATCAACATACCAAGTTGGAAACCCTTTCTGAGTGAACCTAATAAGAGAACCCCATGAACGCTACGAGAGAACCTTTTTAACAAAGTGGATCAGGTGCCCTACATAAAATCACTGATCAAATCATATTGGTTGTGATCCCTAATAAAACCAAATTAGATTGCGTGGATATCTTCTGAACACAAATGATAGTGATCCATTGATATTTTGCTCAAGGCTATATATTTTGGAAGATCCATTTTGTTTTAGACTTGGTTTTATTTATGTTAGGGTTCTATTAGTTATTGAAGGTACATGATATAAGCAATTGTTTATAGGACATAGATTCATGCTATTGTAGAAAAACATTATCTGCTTAAAAATGATTCCAGGCTCAATTCTTTTTTGAGATTTTAAAGGAGGGTTTTTATGAAATGTTAAAGATACAGGCTACTACTCATTGGGATGGAAGGTACATGTAGGAAAGAGTTTCTTAATGGACAACGATACAAACAATTTGTTTTCCAAGTACATGTAAGGCTATTGTTTTCATTTTGTAATATAAAATGGTTTCTAAGGACTTTTATCCAAGTTTCTTGAAGTTTAATTAATGTGATTGTTGAGAATCCCTATTTTTTCATGTTATAATCTTATAAGGCTTGTTACATCGCTTTTCTAAATCCATTGTGGATTTTTATTTATTTTTATTTCTAAGTAGGCTATAAGAGTTATTTACTAGTTACTGTATATGCACAATAATAAATTTTACCCTCAATTATTTGATGGAATTTTTTTTTAGGACTTCAGTGCATCAATTTTGTTATGGATACAACACTAAAACCCTAGTTGCAAGCAGAAAAAAAATTGAAGGTTCTTACTAAAGGTTAGTTATTACATAGTATTTATACTATGCCTATATAGATAGACTACTTTTTTCACAGTTGCTTTCCAATTAAAAGATCTCACGTGTAACCTATGTAGGCCATTTGGGCATCCTATCTTGATTGCATATTTTTTTTTATTATAAATTTAATCATGTTCAGTATAAACGATTTTCCATTGCCACATAAAGAACAAAAGTCGTCACCACTAGAAGTTGTGGAAGAAGCCTTCTAAATACTTTTTGAAGAGGATGCTAGATAAGCAAAACAACTACCATTAAAGCAATAGTTATTTATACAACATTTAAAATCATGACAATTATCTAGAATTGCTAAAAAAATAGTCGGAGTGATGATGATGCATCTAATGGAAATGATGTTCAGGTTCAATGTATTGATAGGGAAATACCTTATCAACTCCAATTGCATTAATCTATGTAGTGTGTTAGGGGCAATGTTCCAAAATTCGATACAACTGCTCTTCTTAAATGAGAAAATGGTTTAGAAGAGATCATTATTTGCAAGTTTATTGATGAGTCCCACATAAAAAACCTAGAGTTGACATGCTTGGATCCTTGTGGTAATGATCCAATTCTTTACACTGTTGGTACAAATGACACATGGAAAAAAAATGATGTTTTTCCTATTCAAATGGTTTATGCGGATGAAAGTGCCAAGATTATGTTGCACCATCCTTCATTATCTGAAATAAAATCGCAGTCTTCAAGTGTGTCAGATGAATATCATAAAAAACATTCCTTTATAGTCATCAAGCAAGGATTTTACATGGGATCTTGTTCATATGTGACCCTCTTACTGAGAGATGGTCATTTTCAAGAATGGTAGAAACAAATTCATTTGATTTTACCATAAGGCAGGCATGTATGTCTGTATTTATTACAAAAACTTGCCTAGTATGTCTAAAGATGAGTCATTGAAAATTCCATATCCTATGGAAGTGTTGGATTTAGTAGAGGTTTTAAGTGCTGGAACATGCTATAGGGTAAGAATATTTGAAATTCACGTGGATGTTATTGGTAGAGGCCACCATATTCTTGAATGTGTGAATTTGCATCCATGTGAGGTGTTTTATACAAAACAATGTCTATTGATACCAACATAAATCGTTGATGGTGAGTATACATGTGTATCTTTTAATATATATATTTTAGTTCATGTTAGAAAAATTTCTTTATAGTATCTAATGTTATCTTCATTTTTATTGTAGGCATTGTTGATGTTTTGTTTACTGTGAGCTTTATTAAAGGTGGGCCATGAGCACTCGAAAGGGAGAATCTTTTTGTTGTCATTTTATTGCTATGAATGATGATAAACACACCACTTTCCGACTTCTTGTAATAGAAGGTCGTGATGAACTAGATTAGTTACCTCTACAAAATATGGAACACACAATGCATTACCATCATATCTCGAAGTATTACAATGACATTGAGTACATTGTCACAATATTCATCTTCTTTGCTACAAATTTTTCAATCACATAAGGTCTTAGAACATGATACACAATGAATTTTATGTGGAAATTCCTTATTCAAATTAAAGTCTCATGGTTACTTTTGAACTTATTGCAATGCATTATGTACCTCTTGGGATTGTGAAGAAGAACAATTCACTACAGTTCATCATAGAAGGCTACAAGGATCTTAAGGAGGTTGTTTTCTATACATGGCCAACCTTTTCTAATATATACCAACCATCTTCAGGATCAAGTGATGATACTCAACCTCTTGGTAAATGGAGAGTGGGACCAACATTTAGATTTGTTATTTGTATAATAGCCTACAACCTCATGTTCAAGTACACTTTTCATGAGTTTCACACCATTGGGATCCTATCCATCATTTTTATGGAATAGGGATTGAGGACTCGTACACACCATTTGGAGTTGTTAAAATTATAGCTTTCATTAACATATGTATATATTGTTTAGTGTAATATCTATGACAAATTATGTTATTTAATATATATGAGTATTTTATTTGCGACATTCAACTATTTATGTCATGTTATATAAATGTTTACTTTATCAATGTTTTTCTTTTCCAAGAAAAAATCTTTATATTTAATATTTCAAAGTTTGAAACCAAAATATACATTTGTTAGCATGTAGGATCTCGAGAAGATACTTTGTACTATCTTGACACTATCCTAAAAATTACTTATTACAGTCTTCCAAAATCAACAAAATATGTCCTCTTAGGATTTGTACTTTCTCAAAACATAGACTAGAACAATAAAAATAAAAATAAAAACCTTACCACATTTATACTTTATTCATCTTTGTAGGACATAAAATATCTAAATTAAAAACCAATTGTGTTGTTAATTGTTGTTTACACTTAGGGAAAAAGTCACTTTTTAATACCACTGGAATGAAAAACACCTTCTTCAAGTGCTCGTAAGCATGCTACATAGTCAACAACTATGGCCCTATTCTCTGGCATCGAATAGTTGACCACAATAATGTTGTCTACATTCTCCATATATTCTATATTGTTAACATATTTTTCCCAAAAAGAAGCTAGACCTATAGACTTGAAACATATGGCATTCTAAAGTTTTGACATAAAAAACAATACAATGATGTTTCAACGGTCCCTTAGTATAAAAATGCAACAGATATACTTGAAATACAAAACAACAAACTGATGATGCATCCTCATAAAAGCTACAGGGTCATATTGTACTCTAATAACTGGACTTTGAAAGATTCCGTCAAAAAAAGAGTCCCGAGAATAGTTGATATATCCTTTTTAGATAATGCATTGGCGCCTCTATTCAGTTCTTTGTAGACGAGGGAGAAATAAATGCTATCAAATAGGCCATCAATCTCCTTCACATGTGTTGCTAAAGGAAACAAAGCAATTTTGTGAATATTATGCTCATTTCTTATCTAGTTGAAGACTAACATGGAGTCCCCGTATACTTAGAGTGATTGCAAACACTGAGACTAGGCTAGCTTTATTAATTCCTTGAAAGCCAAAAAATATACATAATTATTGGTCCCTTTCCCCACACTGGATTTGAACTTTACAAATATTGTCTTAGTGCAAACAAAATGTCAATAATCCCACAACCATGATCTTGACCTTGGCACACCCCATCCAAAAAAACCTAAGGCTTATTTTTGTCCACCTAAAGCTTATATACTTGCTTTGGCATTTTGTCTTTGAGATTCAATTTGTAGAATTGAAATGTGAATCAAACTTGTGCAAAGACCTGGAATGGATGAAGGGATCTATTTACAAATAAAAAGGAGTTATGGGAAATCCAGATACCCCACAAGACCAAAAAAGGGACTGGGAAAGCCAGATACCCCACAAGACCAAAAAAGGGACAACTCTAAATTCATTTAGTTCCTTTTTGTGAAGCCAAGAGTGGAGACATTCCTTGACATTATTTCCTAGCCAATGTTTATTTATACTTATATATTAATTTTAGTCGTACACCATTTTCCTATGATAGCTCATGAAGCATAGTTTCATTGAGGATAAAATTACCTGCTTGCATCAATTGATTTGTAAACTACCATGGATATTCCATTAGAATAGTTTGTCACACTAGATCTTGCAATATTTTGTTATCTTTTATTATGCAATTTATTTCCTTAGATCCCAAATTTATTATTACTAGCTTAATGCTCAAATTCATGGAAATAAATAAAATTTTAAAATGAAAGAACAAGAAAATGAACACACCACCCACACAAATGAGCACAAGATGTGACCTGGGAAACCTAATATAAGAGAAAACCCAACTAGAAGGTGAGACACGTGCTCTACTCTTTTTTCTTTAGCTATGAAATGCAAGTACAAAGAAAGGGACACTCTCTATGGAGTTGCCTTTAACATTGTGGCTTGAATGGGTACTATAAAATATTCTGCTTCCTCTATTATGCTCTCAAAACCGACTCCTAGATGCTCTGCTCAACCATGGAACAATTACAATGCCAAAAGAATGGAACCCCTTCTCTTCCTAGTGACCCAATATTTAACATAGCCTAATAGCCTTCTAGGGCTAGCGTTTGTTTTTTTGCATGCCTCAACCCTCAATTAATGTTAGGGTTTGGGACCCTCTAGAAATTCTTGAAATTCCACTCATGACTAGCCACACATGTGTGAGTAATGGGGCTGACGTGGCATCCACTCAATACCATAGTGGTCAACAAGGTAGGTCAACTTGCAAGAGCATAACTTCCGCATACGAACTTCAATTGAGGTGATTTTCAAATAATTGGAAATCCCTCCATGTGCAGAACAACATTAAGGGGCTAGAGCTATACTCACAAAGTTTTGACCCCAAAAAGTGATGTTTGATGCCTCAAACTAGCTATAGAAGGTTCTAGATCCTAAATCTCCAAATTGGGACCTACCACTAAAATGGGCCCTGTAGGCCAATTCCTCCAATTTTTTTGTGCTGGGCACGTAGCCTATGTCTTACATTTCCTCAATTCATCTATAAATGCATGTGGTTTGCCTTCAAAAGTGTTCCCTGACATTGTTTTTCACATTGAAAGAAAATGCACACAATCACCACTTAAATGCTCGACGAGGCCAAGTTGAGGATCCAAATCACATTCTAAAAGTTGTTCTGAATTCTACACTCAATTATCTTTAATATATTTTTACCTTGTGCCATGAATCCACTCCTACATTCTATTATGCTTGAAATAAAATTGTCCTTCTTTGCACAATTAAGAAAAATGCACATCAAGGGCTTAAAAAATGCAAGCCTAAGGCAAAATAGGCATGCCCAAGTCGAAGTACTTATAAGTGTCCCATGCCTATGATTAATTTTATATGGATGCAAGATATCTTGCATAGCCATGTTTGAGATTGAGGGTGTGTATTTGTATCTGATTGAAAGTACCTTATCAAAAAGCTTATTCACTTTATGAAATCTATTATTCTTTAAAAAAGTTTAAATACTTTAAAAGAAAATATGTACTTTATATGATATAGGCTGTTGATAATCACATTCACTTCATTAACCTACATACCTAAAATCCATTAAAAAAACCATTTGAGTGTGCATTCCTCGACATGCATAATCAAAACCAATTATTGGCTAATTGAGTAGATGTAGAAAATTGTAATGAACAGGCTTGTTGTCCATGATTTAAACTTTGAACCCAGACAACCATGGTTATAGTTGAAATAGGGGCATCCCCTACCATGTCAACAATTTAATTAGGGGCATCCTCTACCATGACAACAATGGAAATAGGGGGTTTCCAAGATGATAGGTTCACATTGAAAAAATTCCAAGAGTGTGTTTATGCATGGAGAGATAAAAACAATTTGTCAAAATGTATACTAAATATCTCGAGAATAACAAAAACATATGATTTTGTTTTTGGACAATTAAATTTTCAAAATCAGGAGATAGGTAATGCCATCATTAATTATAATGTTGAGGTCATGGAATTGATAGGTTTTGGGAAGAGGGTTTATATGGACCTCGATTTGGTTGTCATATGAACAAAAAATTCATGTAGAGGGGGAGCAATGTTTAACTCCAAGAAAACCTCCACGCTAGAAATTGTTAAGATGGTCAATAAAATGTTGATTAAGGTTGGTTGTCATTGATGTCAACCCTTGAAGAAAGTTCGGTAGCACAAAGGTTTGGGTAATGGACCCAAGTTTGTTTGATGTAAAGATGACTCATTATTGCCTTGTCATGGTTGATAAGAAGTACAAATGGATGAACTCCAAAGTGGTCCCCTTATGGTGAAATCCCTCACAGGAAGACACTTTGCGGATTGAGTTATCCTAGAAGTATGGTTAGAGAACCCATGCTTAATTGTGCAATAATGAGATGAATGTCAATGAATTTGTTAGTGAAACTATCCTAGATGGATAGTTCTTGTCATGCCATTTCTGGTGGTATGTGGAACGTCACATAACTCCTCACAGTTAGAGAGTTATCGCCATATGAAGTTGGAGAACCCTCATGAGTCATATAGAAGTCCCCCAAAATTCAAAGTATTTGCGAAAGAAATTATTTAAATAATAAAGTTAATGGAGAACTCCCTAAAATAAAGAAAGTGGGATGCTACTTGAAAGTATAAATAAGAGGCAAGACTCTCTCATTTTATCACACTTGAATATCATTGAATATCTATTTTGTGAAAGGTTATTTGGGAAGGTATTATTGA
>JZKD02S1037964.1:112211-133848 GCA_000966675.3 Picea glauca | reverse complement strand
CGGTAGAGATTATGTTAGGGTTTTTTTTTTCCTAGAAGGCAACCCTCTTTTATGAGGGAAATGTATTGTGGCTATGGTTGATGGTGAATATTGTGTTCTGAGAGAGGAGACTGTGAGAGAAAGAAGAGGACGTTACAACGGATTTTGCTGTAGGTTGTATCCCTTCATTTGCTGGATAATAATAAAGGAAGGACCTGACAATTTCTCTAGTGGACATAGCCCACACTGGGTGAACCACATAAATCTGTGTCTCTCTTGTATTGTGTGTCTTCTGTGTTTTGTTTCTACATTTGTTTTATTTTATTGCTCCGCGGTCCTGTTTTTCTAACAAAAAAGTGCGGCAGAAAAATTGTGGAAGAAAAAGTGCGGCAGAAAAATCACGGCAGAAAAAAGTGTGGCAGAAAAATCATGGCAGGAAATTCGCGGCAGGAAAAGTGTGACAGAAAAATCGCGGCAGAAAAAGTGTGGCAACAACATTGTTGGGGTCTATTTATGAGAGATATGGCACATCTTGTTTGAGGTATGTTTTGTGAGCTAGGATTTATCTCTTGAGATGGTATTGAATGTTTAATATTGTTGCATATATCAGATTTGTTGAGGGATACAATTGGTATTTTGTTGTTTTTATTTGACATATGGGTATTGGTATTTTGGTTGTGATGTGTTATTGAAGTTCTTGGTATAGCTTGAGGCTACATAACAGTGAGGTTGTGGCACATGGTTTGATGTAAGGATTTATGGTATTTGGTTTATGGATAGAGTGATGAATTTTTGATGGTTGTATTGGTGTATGTCTTTGGTATATGGTTGAGGTACATGTTGGGTACATGGTTGAAACAAGTAGTTGATGAGTTGGCACATACATGAGGTGTATAGTTGATGAGTTGACACATACATGAGGTGTATAGTTGATGAGTTATCACATACATGAGGTCTATAGTTGATGATGTTAGTACATCTTGACGAGTCAAGGTTGATGCATGGTACATGTTGGTTTATGTTATTGGTACATGCTGTTTGATGTAGGTTGATTGGTACAGGTTGTTACAGGTTATTGGTACAGGTTGAAAGTGGCAGTGGTTGATTCAGTGACAGTGACAGGTTGTCTACATTTGACATTTACATTTCAGGGCGGTTGGATGATGCAATGACAGGTGGTTGTAGCCACCTCCCAGTTGTAGCCGTAGAACTTAGGGGGTTGTAGCCTCCTTCTGGTTGTAGCCAGAGAATTGGGGAGTTGGAGCTTCCCTTAGGTTGTAGCCTGAAAAACTAGGGGGTTGGAGCCTCCTTCCAATTGCAGCGGGAAAACAAAGGAAGTTGGTGCTTCCAATGAATGAAATTCTTCAAGACATATAAGAAAAAGCATTTTGTGGTTTTCTCCCACTTTGGGTTTCCACGTAAAAACACTTGTGTACTGTGTATGCGTGTGATTGCTCATTTGTTCATTGTTTATTTACTCTGTAACTATTGGATGATAATGATACATTGATATAACACTTATATTTTGGTGAAAAAATATTATATTTCTCTATTATTGATTCACCCCCCTCTCAGTAATCCAACAATTGGTTTTAGAGCGAGGTTCCTTCAGAAATCAGTTTAACCACTGAAAGGTAGATCATGGAGAGAAACAACTTGTATAAAAATGGAATACCACAGTTTGATGGAAAAAAATATGCATTTTGGAGCATAAGGATGAAGACATATATACACGCACAAGGATTTGAAATTTGACAATCAATTGTAGATGGATACACAATACGAGCAGTTCCGCCAACAAATGACAAAGCAATGAAACTAGGTCAGAATAATTCGAAAGCCACAAATGGACTTCTGAATGGTCTTAGTGAAACAATATTCACCAAAGTTGCACATTGTAAATCCACTAAAGAGACTTGGGACAAACTTCAAAATATTTATGAAGGAGATTCAAAAGTCAAAGAAGCAAAGCTTCAAAATTACAGATGTCAGTTCGAACAACTTAAGATAATGGAAGATGAGAATATTGCAGCTTACTTTTTACGAGTTGATGAAATAATAAATGTAATCATAGGATTGAGAGAATAAATCAAAGAATATGTAATCGTTTAAAAGGTACTAAGATCTCTTCCTATGAGATTTGACCCTAAGATATCAACACTAGAAGAAAGAGCAGACCTAAACTCAATAAGCATGGACGAACTACATGGAATCTTCACTGCATATGAAATGAGAATTGAACAGAAAAATACAGATGTAAAAGAAGAAACCTTCAAAGCATCCAAAAGATCAAAGCAACAAGAAAAAGAACATAGCAACAATAGTGACGTCTCAAAAGATGATGAAGAAGTGGCCAACTTTGTCAGAAGACTGAACAAGGGAACCGACGGTAGGTATAGAGGTAAGCTTCCTTTAATTTGTTTTAATTGTGATGGTATTGGTCATTTTTCTAACAAATGTCCTCATAAGAAAAATAGAAATGATGAAGGTGACTAAAAAAGAGAACAAATGTATAAAGGAAAAAGAACCACAAAGAAAGTTTTCAAGAAAATCCTATGCACCAAAGAAGATATCTCATCATCAGATGAAGATGAAGTCACTAATAGTGAGACATAAAGAGTTCTATTCATGGCAGTAGAAGACTCTGATAAAGAAAACTCCTAAGTAGAGTATGAAGAAGCCAAAGAAGAATTTGAAGAGGCAGAAGTTGACTACCAAGAGGAATTGATGAGTGCCATAGAAGTTATCAAAAGAGAAAAGAGGAAAAACAAGAAGCTAGAAGTGGAACTAGACAAGAAAGAAGACACTCAGGAATTAGAACAAATGATCATAAATTTGAAAGTTCAAATTGAAGAAGCACTCAAAGAACAACAAGAAGGAAGAGACAGGATCATTGAAAATTTGGAAGCAGAGATTGTCACATTAAGAAAGGATCTTCACAAGAAAAATATGCAGAACAACTCAAAAGTTTTGAATGACATTATCAGCAGTCAAAGTCCTAATCATGACAAGTATAGACTTGGATACAATCAGATAGAAAAGGGATCAAGCTACAAAACAACAGAACAAGAAACATATCCAAAAAGGCATGCAAAAACAATCAAAGGGGATAGGAAAGTCTATAAATAAAATTACAGAGACACTCCTCCACCAAGAAGATTTAGATTTCAGAATCAACAATCGACAGAAACAAATAAGTCTCAGGAAGAATAAGGATTCATAAGAGCACATCCTTTAAGAACATCTTCAACTTTTAGGTATCAAACGATATTTTTTGGTTTATGTTGTGCATGTAATAATTTTGGACATAAAGCTGTGAATTACAGATCTAACAACAAGAACATAAACAACTTTGAAAGTCATACACAAAAGGGTTATCCAAGAAGGCCTAGTGAAACACAAAGAAGTTAAAACATGTTTGAATCATTGAGCACTGAAGTGGAATTCTATAAGTGTAACAACTTTGGACACATGGCCAAAGTTTGCAGAATGAGAATCCCTCCTAGAGAACCACAACAGAACAACAAAAATCACATACAAGAACCTCAAAAAAGGACATGGATAAGAAAGCATAATCAATACAGCAATGAAGAATGCACACTCGCTCCACAAGCTAAGCAAAAGAAACATGGTTGGTATGTTAATAGTGGCTGTTCAAAACACATGATAGGTGATAGAGATAGGTTTGTTACATTAATAAAGGAAAGATATAGATTAGTCTCCTTCGGAAATGATGATTAAGCTAAAATCATTGGAAAAGGCACAATCAAAATTGGGAACGAGAATACAAAGGTAGAAAATGTTCTACTAGTAGAAGACATGAAACATAATCTTCTAAGTGTGAGTCAAATGTGTGACCAAGGTCATAAAGTTACTTTTGATTCACAAAAGTACGAGATAAGAAAAGAAGGTTCAAGAAAATTGATTGCTACAGTTGTGAGAACTTCAAGCAACATATATGTGTTAAGTGAAATTGGAAATGAAAAAAGTTGTCTAGGAAAGGAAGATGAAAGTTGGCTATGGAACAGAAGAATGGGTCACATACATTTTGATAATCTTGTCAAAGTCAACAAAAGAGAAGCAGTTAGAGAAATGTCCTAGATCACGAAACCAACCAACACTTTATGCAAGCATTGTCAACAAGGAAAGCAAACAAAGACCAAGTTCAAATCAAAGGAATATTCAACGACAAGACCATTGGAAATTGTGCATACTGATCTAGTTGGACCAACTACAACAAAGGGTTTAAAAGGTGAGAAATACTTTATGTTATTAGTTGATGATTATACAAGAATGACTGCAGTTTTTTTTCTCAAGAATAAGTCAGAAGCTTTTGAAAACTTCAATATCTACAAGGAAATGGTTGAAAATGAAATGGATTCAAAAATCAAATGCTTGAGATCTGATAATGGAGTTGATTTCAATTCAAAGGAATTTATGGACTACTGCAGCAGTCATGGAATAAAAAGGCAATTATCCATTGCTAGGACACCTCAACAGAATAGAGTTGTTGAAAGAAAGAACAAGACAGTACATGAAATGGCTCGAACAATGCTAATGGATTCCAAATTGACAGATATTTTTTGGACATAAGCAGTGCATACAACAATTCACATTCAAAACAGAGTAATGTTCGGAAACAACATTGACAAAACTCCCTACGAGACATGGAAAGGAAGACCAAAAAATGTAAAACACTTCAGAGTTTTTGGAAGCAAATGCTACATCAAAAGAGAAGATGGTAGAATGAGAAAGTTTGACTCTCATGTGGACAAAGGAGTACTTGTTGGTTACTCAAGTACAAGGAAAGCATACAAGTGTTACAACCTGAGATTGAACAAAGTTGTGGAAAGCATCATTACAACACCCCTATCCTCCCGAAGCGGTCAACGTCAGGCTGACTACATCATAGATCTAATGGTTGGGATAGTTCCTGTGAATCCTTAGATCTACGACCCAGATTAACTTCGGGACTTCGAGACTTCAGGGGATTCACCTCCTGTACGACGAATATGCCCAATTCGTCGGACCTGCGAAGTCCGATGGGCTCGAAGGATTAAAATCCGTGTTCCTTCTCCAGATATGACGATCATGAAGAGCTTCGACTCCCGAACCTATGAAGTCCGAAGGGCTTGAAAGATTAACATCCACGTTCCTTCTCCAGATCCGACGATCGTGAAGAGCTTTGGATCCTTCTGAACTAATCTCATCCATCCGTCTTCCAAATGAAAGGATCTTCCCTTTCGAGACTTGAATCTTGATATCCTTCCTGAGCTTCATCATCTCTAAAATACTTAGGCACTTTGCGTTATTTCTCTTGAACTTAACACTTACAGGAATGATTTCGCGCACCCCTTGCTCTCATTCATCAACTCTAGAACTTAAGAGGCTCTCAGTCTCCTCCCGCCTCGCAGAGACTCGGTGCATACATGCACTACCTCTCTTGAGCTTAACAAACTCCTTCATCGAGGAGACTCAGAATGACTAGGAGTGTTGACATGCACACATGAACTATGCCCAAGGTTGACGAACTCATAGTTCATTTATTTTAACTTAAGTCACCATAGGGATTGAGCATTTACGTGTGCGAGCCAGATAATTCCTTACTTGCTTAAATACACAATCAGACAAAATTAAAGGGATACAGTCTAATCACTAAGCAAATATGCACATCCCTGAAACATTCATAAGATATCTAAATTTAATTTATAGTTACAATTCAATTACACAGGATATGAGAATACTTATCTATTACAAGTTGCAACAAACTAAATGAATGTGGGTATTCGCCTTTCCACCCAACCATAGGCTTAGAGGCATTCATTCTTAGCGCTCTAGCCACCCCCGTGCCAAGCCATGATATCACCAAGGAATTTATGCCAGTTCTCATCGATCCTTTCCCTTTCGCATCTTCTGTGAGGTTTATCAGATGCTTCCTCAACATCAAGCTCACGACCTTTTTCTCAGGTCTCGTTCTTTGCATACTCTCAAATATTCCTCTCTCTTTCACAACCTCGATGAGGTTTATTAGATGCTTCCTCAACATCAAGCTCATGGCCTTCTGCTCAGGTCCCATTCTCTGCATACTCTCAGATATTTCTATCTCTGTCACAACCTCGATGAGGTTTATTAGATGCTTCCTCAGCATCAAGCTCGTGGTCTTCAACTCATTCTATGTTTCTCCCCATGTTCCTCACATTCTCCACTCTTCTCTTCATATCCTCTTGTGTTCCTTGCATGCACACCCCTCATATCATGTTCCTTCTGTCAGAAGGAAAACTTGGGTCAGTCTGGGTCTGCAGGAACCTGTGGTACTTTGGGCTAACCTTCTGCAGCTAGACCATGCTTCCATTCATGGGGATGGTTGAGGGTTCAACCACTGATCCTTTTCTTATTAATTGTTCTCACATTCTTTCCTCTAGTGATATCATGTCTAGTACTTTTAAGGATTCACCCCCACAATCAGTTATTGGCAATTAAAAAATGATATATTTACAATGTTCCCATGCCACAACATGTTAATCCTAAATAAATGATTAATTACAAGTTGGGGGAAACAAGGGTGTTACAAGAGGGGGTGCTACCGGTAGCACCATTTTTAAAAATGGGTTTAAAAATTGGACCCCCCCAAAAATGAGAACTCTACAAAGTTCTTGTTAAGTTGGTAACTATGTTTAATTTGTTTCACTCTCAAATCACTTGTATAACAACGATAAATCTTATTATAGTATAATTCTCACAATTACTATGCATTTAAGCTTGATCTACCTCACTTTCATTGACATGCAAGCTTCCCAAATCAATACAATGAAAAATTTACTTGAAGGGACTTCACTTAAGAACATACATGTACTTTTATGTCATTACAATAAATAGATGTACTTTATAGTTGAGAGATTGAAAAGGTTCATTAGTTAATTCTCCTCTAGATTATGAGCAAGTTTATTTATCTCAGTTACAATGCAATAATGCAATCTTCCAAAGGAGGTTAAAAGGTGCCTTATATACTAGGATTGTAACATGACTAAACATGATCCACATAATCAACTCATTGTTAAAAGGAAAACCCAAATAAATTCCCCTTTTTCACCAAAAATTTAAACATTTTGTATAGATTTGAAGTGGAAAAGCCACTACAAGAAATGTGCATGGGCTAACCTAAGCAACTAGGAAACAACACATTACTTTCCCTTTTGTAAAACATGTGCACCTTTGCAACCCATGAGAAAAATTACAAAATATTTCACAAACAATTTTGTTTGCATTTACCAATACCAAGGTTTCCTACAAGGATCTTAACTAGTTCTATAGGTTTGACTAAAAGTTATAATAAGGAGATCAAACCTTCCACACCAAAAATTTTAAAGTTTGAATTTTAGAGAATCATAATCCAAATGGAGAATTATGAACATGCAAGAAATAAGAGATAATTTTTTGTAAATTCCATAATCATATACCTTTTAACTACCAGACTATAGATTCTCCTTTATTCTAAATTATTTTTCATGATCGCTCCAAGAGGTTTCTCCAAATTTTCTCTCAAAATTTTTGTAGATTGCTCCAAGAAATTGTCCTAGATTCCTCTTTGCTAATTAAATTGAGTTTATTGATTAACCACCTTACCATATCCTAAGGATACTCTTCTTCCCCTAGAACCCCCAAGATGCAAAGGGTATACGGAGAAGTGTACAATTAGCAAATATGAAATACATTTACCCTCTTCACCCATGCATTGTGCAAATCTTCCAATGAGCAATGCGGGTTCTCCACCACAACAATAACCAAAAACTAATCATGATTTTGCACAATTAGACCACACTCTCACCAATTATCCATGAAAATTTTGAGCATTATCACATTCATCCATCATTAGGGTGCATAAAGGTACCTCCCATGGCCACCTTTCCTATCTTCTTATAGTGCTTGTATAAAATGCCATGTTCCTTTTCATGAATAATTCATAAATTTTGATTAACTAATATGCAAATTATTTACCCAATCATAGCTTGGAGAACCAAAGGCTAATTCTAGTGAAGCATAAAGAAAACAAGGGCCAAAGATAATTTTTCCAGAGTCTAGTAATTTCTCTAGAGTAATAGTGTTTTTTTTGTCATCCCTTTTCTCAACCTTGGACCTCTTATTTGTATGAATAAGGATGCGATATGTTCGAGGAAAAGTGGAATGCATGTCATGCAAGCATGAGGCATACACGATCCCTACTTGAAAATGGTGCATTATGTGCAATTTTTACTCTTTCAAGCTATTTTTAGGGTGATCACGAGTTTAGTATTGAAGGGGAACGACCATGTCACAAATTTTACTAGGAAAACCCACAGACTCATGATTGTTATTAGGAACAACTATGAGTGAGTAGTAAAGGGTTGAATGAAATTATAGAGAAGCTTAATAAACTTTGGAAAAATGTGTGTAAATTCCCTAACTTAGATGATTTGATCAAGGGTGACCAAGTATACGTATAATAGATTCCCCCTAATGTGTGATGTCATAAGGGGAGTTGATGGCCAAAAAACATTATAAAGTGGAGATGATGCATACAAGTAGGCCAAGAAGTAGTCTGATAAGAAAATAACTACAATCAAAGACCATAGTATCAGACGAAAAAATCTTCCCGAGGTAGGAATGCCCATGCTCAAGTGAAAACAATCATGGTCCCACAATGAAATACACTACAAATTCATGAAAGATATAATATGAAAAACCATGGCCATAAAAAGAATACACAGTGGATCCCTGTCAAAACATGGTCATAGCCACAAGTAGACACACAATGGAGCTATGCTTTAGTTTACTTCAGGAGAATTGTTGAAACTAGCGACAATGCAAACTTGGCTCTCCAAGGTACCGATAAGAAAGTGGTATTGTATAATAAACTTAGGAACAACCCCAAAAAGGGATGCCACCATAGCCCCAGGTCTTCAATCCAAACCAACTCCGAGTATTAATACACCCATATGAATAAATTATATGAAGTTGAGCATGGGAGAAACTGTCTAATCATCGATCATTAGTGCCAATATTGTTTACAAACATGAGATAACCCATGAATAATGATAATGGGCCCTAGGGTACACTAGTATATTCTGACAAGTGAAAATATATGTGTTGATGTGAAACACTTGTAGAATCATCCTAGTAGGGATCATTGATGGATACCCACTACCAATTGCAGAGGAATAGACCATTGAGGACTACAAGCCCTAGGGTACTATAATGGTCTGTAAATTTTCTACCTAGAATAATGGGTAGAGGTTGATAGGAAGAGATTCATTGGAAGGAGGGCATTGAGGCATCCCTCATCAACTGGAATGCGATATAAATAGGAACATGAGTTGATTTTGGACCATATCTTGAGAGATAAAACCACTAAGTACAACTTGACACCATCAAGGCTGACATGGATGGTTAAGACATCTGAGGAATGGTTGATGCATGTTAAATTCTTCCCTTGAACATCAACATGACATAATGATGACCTAAGTAGTTTCTAATGCCAAAAAGGACCAATGATAAAAACCATCAACACGTGAGGTATCGATGTATGCCCCATAATGTGTAGAAGAATAACCAATCAAAAGAGTGAAAAGTCAAAATCATGGTACACATTGGTGCACCATAAAATAGTAAGTGAAACAATGGAGTCATATTTGGGCCAAAGTAGAAGTATAAACCTCTACAATTAATTCATAGTGGTTAATATTACTTATGGTGTTTTTAGCGGAGGTTTGTTATTGATGCAGTTAATCAACTGAAGCACACCAATAATAATGCATTATACAATATATACTACAATGCTAACAAAAACCTTCCAAAGTATGTTCTAAGTCATAATGTTATATGAATCCAACTAAATAACATCGCCTCTCATGATATTGTATATAGTTACATACTTGTACTGATTATGGTTTTTGGCTCAAAACATGGGGAAATTTATCCAAATTGGTAAATGGTTTGAATATTCATCTTTCAATAGTGAGAGAGCTTCCAGTCCTCCAAGTCATCCAAGTGCCCCCTTACCTTTTGCAGTAACTATATCTTTCATTTATATGTCAACATTCTAATTTAATATCTACTACCTTTGGTGTACATGCATTACTAGTTTTTGAATAATTTCCCATTGAATTTTGTAGGATCCTGATTTTGAATTGAGTACAAATGTACAAAATATTCCAAAAATCCAACATGTAACAAAATACACATGGTCTTATCTAGAGCAAGTTTTTGCAGGTAGCTATTAAATGAAACTGGAAAACTACTTTACCATACTATTTTTGTATTTCTAGATTACATTTTGTAAATATGTAACAACCTTAACAAGTCTTTTCCTTGGTTCAAATTTATTTTTACATTTTTCTTTTATATAAAACTTTCCAATCCAGAAAAAGCAGTGGCTATAGGTGCTAGAACAAGATTGGAAACTAAGAACTCATAAGCAATTGCAAATGGTGGTGGAGACCATTCATCTTCATGATCTAGTCATAGAGTAACAACTTCAATCAGTTCATCATTGAGGGAAAGTTTTCATCACAATAATTATTCTCTTATATGATCATATTTTTCCTTCTATCAATTGTTTTAGTTGAAAGATTCCCATGATGTTGGAGGGTTCTAGGCCTCTCCTCCTTGAAGATTCCAAGGGTGATTTTGCAAGAACTGAAGAGATTGATGATGATGGCATTTTCATTATCCCTATCCAACAATGGATAGATGGGGCTTGTGAAAGTCTTGATTTTGCATGGAATTTTTTTTCAGGGATGAATATTTGTACCCTCATGAACAAAGTGTCTTGTTAAAGCTCACAACGTTGTTGATTCTTGAAGATTTGGTCATGATGGTGCATGAGTTATGTCAATGGTTTCTATAAAATTGTTTACACCATGCTAGGAATGTGTTTCATGTTGTATTGGGTGCATGGTGAACCCCTAGCCCCTTCCTATATCTTAATATGTACTTTTGGTTGATTGATCACCATCACCCCATGCTAGTGGATTCTCACCTATGCATTCAGAGCATAGAATAATATCATATTTACTTAAGCAAGGTTGTAGAAATGACATGGATGAAAACATGTTTAGGGTTTTCTATGCAAGTGACATACCATTCAATGTTCTTCTCTCACCCTATTGGCATGGAATGATACACACCATCAATGGCGCCCATGCGATACAATATAGTACACGGTTAATTTAGGTTTAGTTAGGCTAGGTTAGGTTGAGTTGGTAGGGTAATAAAATACAGGGTATGTTAGATGATCAAGATAGGTTATGTCAAGTTAGGGTTGGAAGGTGAGAGCAAGGTAAGGTAGGGGATGGTAGGTTAAAGTGAGAATTAGGTTTGTTACGGTAAATATGAATGCAATTCTGAATGAATGAGATGAAATACGTATAATAAATGAAGTAAAGGATTGCAATGCACATGAAAGGTAAATAACTAAAACAACATATAAAAATATAGATTCCTGAGTATTATGTACCTTTTAGTACAATTGATTCAAACTCTTCACATAGGCTAGTGATTTGTTGCAATTCCTAGTGCGAAGTCCTGTAGAAATCAACAAACCATGAAATGTTAAATTTATGAAAAAGAATTTAAGAAATAGACATGCATTTCAAAATTTACAAGAATCTATAATAGATAAGAATATAGAGAATTACTTTATTGATCTTCTCTTTGTTTCGACAATAGTTTAATATTATCTACTAAATAGGGCCAACCATGTGAAGGTGGAATCTCATATGACCCCTCCCCCCCTCACATCACTCTCAATTCCCCATACCCAATGCATGTACTTGAAAATAAATGAATTTATGTGCAAATATGTGCTTTTCGTCATAAAGAAACACTCAACATTCATTCATTCACTCATTCATTTGTAGGAATTTTTTTTTCATGACATTAGTTTATATTATCAAAAATAATATGTCATAATGTTATTACAATCACTTCGTTTTTGGCTTTTTTCTTTACACAAATTCAGAAATCAACTGATCATCTTCTACAAATTATTTATCAATTCTTATGGAAACCAATGCAGTTTATCTTATTGTTTGTTGGGTCATGTACTCACAACGTGGATGCTGCTGTAAAGTGCCAGGATCTACTGAATTAATGAAGAAATGTTAAATTGATATGTTTTGTTATTATCATTACAAGTATTTCATTAATAAAAACAACACTAGAGTGGTGGTCTTTACTTGAAGAGGCCACATGTTGGTTACTCTCTCTTATATCCTTTTTGAGTTTATTGACCCATGGTTCATGTATATTCGGGTTTCCAGCAAAGCCTCTAAAACTATCGACCCTCCTGGTAAACCAGAAGGAAACACAGTGCACAAAGTGCACTGTGTAGTCTCACCCGAGATAGTCTTAATGGGTGGCTGTAATACTCATGTGTTTACAGCCTAGGATTGAGCGAGATATCTTATAACTGTGCAAAGGGAGTGCTACTGTAACTTATTAATGAAGTATACCATTTATTCACGATTTATGCAAGAAATATAATAACTCATTCATTTAGCACATCTATTCTTACTAAGACCAGAAATAAATACATGCATTCAATCACACAACACAACTGTTACCGTGGTTCACCCCCTCCTGGGCTACGTCCACAAAGATTTGGCTCTTGGCTCTTTTATTATTGTCATTCTGTCATTACAGTGCTGTGCACTTTACAATTCTCCCCAGTTGGGCCAGATCTATATGAGGTGGACTAGATCGCACCAGGCTCCTCAGCCTACGATCTAACCCTCAAGATCTACCCTCCTCCGTCTTCTCTAGATCAACAACTTACAAAAGTAGGTCATACAACAAAATATTAAATATCGACTTGCTACATTACTTCTCTCTATAATAATGACTAGTCTTCATAATAATCCCCTCCTTTATGATACCTAGGTATCTATATTTTTACATGTCTGGCTCTTCAGCCATTACAATCCATTACAAAAAACCTTAACCCTACCATCATTAGGTCTTCCATGCATGCGTGCGTGCTGTTCTCCCTCCAGCTGTCGCTTTCCTCCTGCATGCCTTCTTTCGCAAAATCGCCTTTCTTTCCGCTTTGGTCTTTCTCCAGCAGGCCCCCAACACTAACATTTGGCTCGTCCCGAGCCACCTACCCTTTGTGCGCTTCTTCGATCTCCCTAGTGATCGCCTGAAACTTATACTCGAGCTCTGCTACTTGTGTTTGCGCCTGCACGGTATTCTCCTTGAGCATGTCCACTGTCTGGACTACAATTTCATCCTTGACCAATCCGACGCATTCTGCCTAGGTATTTGCTATCAATGTATTGGCTTCCTCTGCCTGTGCGATGACTTCTACCACTCGCTCTTGGAGTGGTTCCATTTGATCCTGACACTCCTTCTTCCATGTTTGCGCAGTGGTGAGTTTTGCTTGCATTTTCTTCATATCCTGCGCCCCTTTGACACGCTCCGTGATGGCCATTGTCTTTTGCCTCTGCTTGAGGTCTTGGATGGTTGCACTTATCCTTTCTTCTTCCTTGTCCCACTTTTGGACTTGCTAATTTCTTCTAACTTTGTCCATACCTTTGCTACTTCTTCGAACAAGTTGGTTGTAGTGTGGAATTCTTGATCTATCTCCTGCAACTGCTCTGTTGCCTCCTGCTTCCTTTTCTCCCTTACTTCTGGTGGAGTGGTAGGTGTAAGCTGTTCACAGAGATTCTTGATCTCCTTTTGATATTGATCGATTGCCTGTGAAATCTGATCAATATTTTCTACTGCTGTGAGTACGTCCCTCTACGCGGTCGTTGGAATCTTGGCATAAGCTCCTACCACTTTATGCTCCAATCCATTCATGCGCTCCCTTTCCTCTTGGGTCTTGAACTTAGCCTGCTCACATATTATTTCCAGTGTGTCCTGCTTCTCCGCTGCCTGCTGCAATTCGGCTAAGTCTATGCGTGCAAAAGATTGTACCTCTTGGGTAACTCTAACCTACAATTTGTGTAGAGCCTTGGATGGTATCGACAACAATACCAGTTGTATTTGGGCTAAGTCCTTTAGGGGTGTCTGCCCCATGATTTTGTCCATGCACAAAATACTGGGTGTGATGTGGAATATCGTATTCAGCTGCGATATAGTATGAACTGTATCATGCTCGCCTTCTTCTACTCTTTCTTCTGTCTGTGATGCAGATGGCCATGTTCCCATGCTGTTGCCCGCTGTTTGTGCTTCCGTGATCTACTTGAGGAACTATCGCATGTCTGCCAACTCCTCTTGAATTATGTCCTTATGATGCGCAACATTGTCAAAATCCTAGGATATACAATCCTGAACCCTTCAAGCTATCATCTCTGCATCATCCTCCATGATTGTGTAGTCTGGGGGTGTTTTCTACACCTTCATTTTATTGTGTGTGCCTCCTGTCTGAGTGGTTGGTCGCTTATTCAAGCCTAGTTCTTGTGGGTTGGGGCTTGGTGTAGTCCCCTGTGCTTCCTCAACTTGTTTATGTTGTTCTTGGGCCAACTGCGTGTTATTCTCTTCCCCTTCTGGGTCCTTGTCTTAGCTGTCCCTTCATTTATTTGATTTTTTTTTTGTCTGGCCCGTCCTCTATTTCTTGGGCACCGTGACTTCTTTAAGTTGTGTTTCTACCTGCCCCGCATCCTGTTATGTTGTCTTTGAGGGTATTTCTTGGGTGAGGGATGGAATTTTCCAGTCGTCCTCCCAATCTTTGATGACCATGTCGATGTCACCCTCCGTGATACAATAACACATTTGTAGCCATTTCTTATTGGGATCCTTCTGTGCCTATATCCACATCACATGTCTTGTGGCCTTGAAGTTGGCGATGTCCCAGTACTGCGTGGCAGCCTGTGGTGTGATCCTCCACATGTTGGAGATGGCTTCTTGCAGGTCGCGAAGGTCTCCTTCGAATACAACTGTGTTCATTTTCTTGTGTTTGGCATCTTACGCGATGCTAAGTGATAAATACCTCACTCTATAATTCAACTTGGGTCTAGTGCCAAAGAATGTGTAACTCAGTTCCTTCCATCCTACGATAGCTATCAACATGAGTAGCCATGAGTAGTGGAATTATGTTCCCAGATCCTGCACATCCTTACAGTCATCCAAAATAAAATTCAATAGGTAGGGTGCCTAACTAACTGATGTGCCCTTGACACATTGAGCTTAATTGAGTCACACGTGTGGAGGAGACATAAAATCAGACATGCACATGATATGCACTCTCCTAGGCTCGTGCATGAGATATGCACCCTTCTAGTGAGAAAAGCAACTGATGCATGTATGAGTTGTCCTCCACTAGTTAACTGACCTCCTAACTGAAGTGAAACTAAAGAGGAGAGGCACCCCTATTTTTTAGGAAGTGCCCCTATTTTTTAGGAATACATCGTATTTTGTAGGGAATATTCTCATCTGCCTCAACATTAGGCTATACAAGTTAGGAAAAATAATCACCAAGTGAGTGTGTAATATCTCCACACCCCCTTTGAACACTACTATGGTGTAAATAAATAATAGGTCCTAGCTACAAGGCCATGTTAGGTACCCATTTTACAATGCATTGAAATGAATGAACACTGAAAAATTGAGGAAAGAGGGAAAACCTCATGGGAGAAATCCCCCCTCAAAATACAATGCATAAAAAATGAAGAAGGAAAGAAAGACAATTGCTAAGCAACTGTGTCCTTCGGTCCAAGGAGACCTTGCAAATGTGGAATTTTATGCTTGGTGAATATTTTGTTGAAGATGTAGATGTTTGTATGGATATGATAAAGTAGATGCACCACTGAGATGTCCACATATATTCACTTTCTCTAATTGGAAACAAGAACATCCAAATCCCATACCATGTGAAGTTTGGGTGAAACTTTACAAATCACATAGTCATTTCCGGAAAACCCTGAAAATTTGTTGATTTTAAAATGTCGATAACTTCACTTCCCGAGCTTCGTTTGAAACGATTTGTTTTTTGAAATCGGGTATTTTTCCAAGAGGAATTAAAATATCCAATTTTTTTTTATTGCAAATTCTACTCAGAAAGTTTCATAATTGAATCTGAAGTGCGCCACCTCCTTTTTTTCCCTTGAAAAATATGCAAAAAAACTAAAAATTTCGTCCTTTCTTTGGCCAAAGAAAGATCTCTGATTTGATATGATTTGGAGGAGACATCATCTTGAATGTATGGAACAAGAGGATGTGCAAAATTCTATGCATGTGTCTCCTGATATGCATATATGGGAGTCTCTGCATGTGGCTCCTGGGATGCATGCATGGTGCATGAAAAAGTCTCTTCAAATTGAGAAGCTCTTCCGGTGGATTTTTTGCTGGCTTTGTGGATTGTCAATATCCTACATGCATTCTTCACAATATCCCTTTATCTTGAATAGAACCTCCAATTTGGTCCACACTTCGTCTGGAGTTGGGAATGATAAGTCCTCCACATGATATTGAATTTCAGGAGAAACAAACATGCATATAAGTCTGAAATCCATATCTTGTCTATTGAGAAAATATTTTTTCTTATTGGAAGAATCAGGCTCTACTTCCGTTTCCATGTTTATTTGGTATAAGCCTCCTCTACATTTGAGAATTAATACAATCTTTGGCTTCCACTCGAAATAATTGTGCGAAATAAGAAGTGTTAACGATGGAAATTCCATTCTTTCTGATTGTTGCAATATTTTGATCTTGCAAATAAGTACATGTGCACCTTGGTCCTAGCAACCACAAAATCTAATACCATGTGAAATTAATAGAGAAACTAGCTAGAGAAATTCACACAAAGCTTGAAAAAAGAACCAGAGAGAAAGAAGCAAGAATGAGAGAAAGAATTGAGAATAAATGTGTTAATTGTATTACATGAGTGAGTACTAAATACATGAATAATCCCTAATAATAGGTTAGTGCACCATAGATAGTTGCATGGATAAGAGAATGCGCCAAAGTCAATGATCTAGAGTGATGTAGGCACTCACTAGTAGAAACCAGAGTTATTTTCCACCTAGTCCAAGTCAATTGTTAATGCAAACCTCAGTTAATTGAGTCACATGTGTGGAGGAGAGATAAAAGCGTGCATGCACATGATATGCTCCCTCCTAGCCTCATGCATAAGATATGCACCCTCATGGTGATAAAAGAAATGGTTGCATGTATGAGTTGTCCTCCACTAGTTAATTGAACTCCTAATTGAAGTCAAACCGAAGAGGAGAGGCACCCCTTTTTTTTAGGAAAACACCATGTTTTGTAGGAAATATTCTTAGCAGGGAATATTCTCATCTATCTCAACATTAAACTATAAAACTTAGGAAAAATAATCACTAGGCGAGTGTGTAATATCTCCAACGTTTTTATACTTACAAGATTTTATCCATTATTTGATAGAATTCAATGGGAACAATGCATAAGAAATCTATTATAAGCATTTTCTAATGAACTACTGAATCTTAGGTAACACAACTGGAGGTTATGAAGTAGAGATTGGGTTAAGTATACAAGAAATACTTCGTGATTATTAATGTATTATTATTTCATTTCATGAAATTGATAGGTATTTACATTGTAGACAGAGAGTAAGCATTGAGTTAGAGCTCAAGGGTTTCCTTCTTTTCCTCAATTATTGTTATACTCTACCAACACATGTAGCAATTTACTAACACTTGTGAATATAGTAAGAGTCAACATGAACTCAACACGTGGTTTCCAATTTGTTTGGTTGTGAATCACTACATAACTTTATCTCTTCACCTCCAAAGTGAGGGTCGGTGATACAATTCTCTGTGATTAATGTTTTTTAATGATAAATACCAAAGTATCTCATATTTTCTCAATTATATTTTGTTCCAGTTGATTGTAGTTTTGATTATCATGTCACCATATTAGTATAGGAGTGCTACATAGCGACTAAACTTGTTGTGTAAGTTGCAAAAACAATATCGGTGGAAAACATGTTGTAGATTCAACTACAAGGGATTCATTTGATACCAAGGCCCTCGAGAGGGCTTTGAAAAAAATATTATAACATAAAGGGATTTGGTCAAAGGGAAGAAAATGTTAAGAAAATGGACAAGGAGTATACCAGTGAGTGCACCAACTCTAGCATGTGAATATTTTTCACCTTGATTTATAGCTTACATGTTTTCAATTATTGTATGTGAATTGTTGTATATATATGGAAATGAAATATAGAATTAATATAAAAACCTCAATTATTAAAGAATGTATTTAATCTTAAGAAAGTGGATTCTACCTCTAGAATAAACGTTCCAGTTGATCATCCAACGATAAGAAAAAAAAAATTAAATATTAAAAATAAATAAAAAAATAAAATCAAATAACTAACGTTAAACTTTGAAAAACATACATAAATAACTAACGTTAAACTTTGGAAAACATGCATAAAGTTATGGTTCAACGATAAATTAATATATATTCAACAAAAGTGAATGCAATGTACAATAAACTAAACTAAGGACAATAATAAGTTAATAAGATTTAATTATTAGTCAATTTCTTTATTAACTTCATGCTTATAACACTAAGTGAAGCACATGAATTTCATGGGATGGGTTGGAATCCCATATCCTTCCTTTACTATTAGAACCTTGAATTTTATGGAATGAATTAGGTGACACTTGGAATCCATGATTCTCCATTTTCTATTTATACACTGTATTTACTATTTGGAAACCTGATTTGTAGTAATTTATAACTAGATGCATAATTTTCATAAAATCACATGTCACATAATTCTCATTCTAAATTAGGCTTTTTGGGTTTTTAAATATGTTACATAATTATCATAGCTATTTCAAATTTATTATTAGTAACTTAGTGCTTATATTTATGGAATATTTTAAAATAAAAATGAAAGAATAAGTAAATGAATACGCCATTCACACAAATGAACACTAGATGTGACTTGAGAAACCTAATATGAGAGGAAATCTAGCTAGAAGGTGAGACCTATGCTCTACTAGTTATGAAATGAAAGTACGAAGAATGGGGCACTCACTATGGTGTTGTCATGGACACTTTGGCCTAAATGGATAATATATAATCTTCTACCTCCTTTGTTATGCTTCAATATCTCACTCCTAGACACTCTCCTCAACTATGGAATAATAAGAATACAAAAATAATGGAATTCCTTCTCTTCCTAGTGGCCCAGTATTTGACATAGGTTAATAGCCATCTAGGGTTAGGTTTAGGGTTTTTTCATGCCTCAAACCTTAATTAGTGTTAGGGTTTTGGATCCTATAGAATATTATTGAAAGTACACATGTGAATAGCCCCACATGTGTGAGTAATGGGGGATGATGTGACATCCACTAAGTACCATAGCGATCAACATGGTAGGTCAACTTGCAGGAGGCATAACTTCTTCATACAAACTTTGATTGAGGTGATTTTTACATCGTTGAAAAGCATTAAGTGTGTAGAAGTGGATTTGGAAGGTTATGGACCCCAAAAAAGTGTCATTTGATGCCTTAAACTAGCTCTGGAAGTTATTGGAACCCGAATCGCCAAACTGGGACCTACCCCTAAAATGGGCATTGCAAGCCAATTCCCCCAATGTTTCCACCCAAAAAGTATCAAGATATATGACAAATTATATACTGATCCATTTTGGATAATGCCTCTTCATTTAGGGAGGATTTTAGTCCCAAAAACATTTCATTGAATGAGGTGAGGAATTTTTTCTTCTACCTTCTCCCTGGAGTACTAGTTGGCCTTTCAACCATATCTTCCAGAGTTCATGATACTCTTGTGTGGTAGTTCTAGACTTCTTTTGTAAAATTGTGTCTTCATGCAACTCTATATGATATTTTGGTGTTAAGTTCTCTATGGTAGGTAGGACCCGCTCCTTGGTTTCTTGATCCAACATGGAAGGCTCATAGAGTTTCATATTTTCCACATTCACTACTGAGTAAATGCACATATACAGGGGTAGACTGAGTCTATAGGAATTATCACCCATCTTCTCCAATACTTGAAAAGGACCATACCATTGATTTGTAAATTGTCATGGATATTCCACTGGAACAGTTCATCATAAAATATCTTGTATTATGTTGAAATCTTTTATCATGTAGGTTTATTTCCTTAGATCTCATATTTATTATCACTAGCTTATTGTCTCATATTTATTATCACTAGCTTATTGCCCAAATTTATGAAATAATTGAAATATAAAATTGGAAGAACAAGGAAATGAACACACCATCCACACAAATGAACACAATATGTATCATGGGAAAACCAAAACAAGATAAAATCAAGCTAGAAGATGAGGCCTATGTTATGTTCTCTTTTATTTAGTTATGAAAATGAAAATATAAAGAAATCGACACTCACTATAAAAATGTGTTTGACACTATGGCATGAATAGCTGCTAAAAAATATTCTTCCTCCTCTGTTATAATATCAAATCCCACTCCTAGATTCTTGGATCAACTATGGAACTAATATAATGCTAAAATATTGGAACCCCCTATCCTCTTAGCAACCTAGTAATTAACATAGTCTGATAGTCATCTAGGGTTAGGGTGTTTGCATGCCTCAACCCTCAATTAGTGTTAGGCTCTTGGACATTTTAAAATATTCTTGAAATTCCACACGTGGCTATCCCCACACATGAGTAATGGGGGCTGACATGGAATCCACTTGGTAACATGGTGATCAATAAGGTAGGTCAATTTGAAGGTGGCATAACTTCCACATACAAACTTCGATTGAGGTGATTTTCACACCATTTTAAAGGTCTCAGTGTCTAGAAAAATGTGAAGGGGTTGGGAGCTTTGTTCACAAATTTTTGACCCCCAAAAGTGTCATTTCATGACTCAAAATTGCTCTAGAAGGTTTTGGATCTCGAATCTCCAGACTAGGACCTGTCACTAGAATGGTCCCTACAAGCCAATTCCTCCAATTTTTCCACCCAAAAAGTACCAAGATTGATGACAAATTATAAAATAATCTATTTTAGATCATACCTCCCCATTTAGGGAGGGTTTTGGTCCTAAATAATTTTACTGAATGAGGTGAGGAAATTTTTCGTCTACCTTCTCCCTTGAGTACCATTTCTCCTTGCCTGGAAATTGTCCTTTTAACCTAATCTTCCAAGGGTCATGCTACCCTTGTCTAATAGTTTTGGATTTTTTCTACAAAAATGTATCTTCTATTATCTTCGCCTTAGCTTATGGTGTTAAGAACCAAATATCAATATAGCATAGAAAAACCTCAGAATAAGTACTCAACACCTTGAAAAAGAGAGAAATTCAAATAATAAACCTCTTCAAGGGGGCAACCTCCTTATGCCCACATAAATGTACAATTACAAGATGATTCCAAATGAAAATGTCTTCTAGGTATATATAGGAGACTAGGAGGTATAATTACAACTAATAGAATAAATCCGACATAAATAAAACAACATTACTAATGTAATATGCCCCAATTAAGGGGTAATGATCCATTATTTAGGGCTTAACATACCCCTCCCATTAAGACAAGTGTTGTCCGCAATGCTTGAGTAACTCTGGATGCTTATGTATAAAAGACTCATCTTCCCAAGTGGAATCTTCACCCGATAGTTTCCTCCATTTAATGAGATACTCTGAAATGGATCTATTCCTCAGCTGGCGAATTCTTGTGTTAGTGATGG
>JZKD02S1037964.1:50555-95143 GCA_000966675.3 Picea glauca | reverse complement strand
AAATAATTGCTCCATCTGAAGTATCCATGTGATTGGGTCCTTGCCATCAAACTTCCTCATATCGATCTTAGGAAGGTGGTTGGTCTTCAACCCAAAGTTAGAGTTTCTCCATTCTCGATTCATCTTCCTTGTGTCCTCATCACAAATTTCATGGGATACATTTTCACTTCCAGGTGTCCTCTCTATTAGGAAAATTTTCAATCCTTCCATGATCTCCCCTTTTAAACCATCCATATTAGTATTTATTGCCTCCAGGTTAGCTTCCGTTGAATCCATCATCTGTTGTAGTTTGTCTTTTGTTACTATCTTATTTATTAAATCATTTATGTCCCTACGCATTTCTTCACATTCATCAAGAGTCCAAGTAGGATTGTGTGGAGGCTTATTTGGTGTAGAAGTGCCCTTTTTTGGTGGCATGTTGGCCAAGTATCACTTTAAACCTTGATTTTGAGGCAATATTCCTTTTATTGTATCTCCAAAATTTCGACCCTTATGAGTATGGAATTTTTTTTTTTTTTATTTCTCTGATATTTCTTCTCTGCAATTGTACTTTCCTTTTTTCGTGATTCTGAAGGTCCATGTGGGCTGTTTTGGGTCAGCCAGCGTGTACATGCGTGCAGTAATGGATTAGGGCACGTGGGCCTTTATACAAGAGGATTTTCAAAGAGTTGTTTAACAGTGTTTTGGAAAAGAAGGGATATGAGTTGGCTTGATGCCAGGTAAGCATGTGTGGTGAAATTTAGAGTTATAACAACAATGCCATAGGTCTGATCAAAATTGGATGTGCCAAGTGGAATTTACGGTAACTTCCCCACAACTTGTTGATTTTTGTCCTTTCCAGGAGATCTCACTTGTATAGCGCACCCCACACAAAATAATTGGTATAAAATTCTAAAACTCATACCAAAACTACTAAGGACTATCCCCTATCCAATGAAACCAGTCCCACTCAATTTGGATACTCTAGGAAGAAGTTATGATTGTTTTACCCAGAACACCTGCTTGAGACTAGTCAGATACCCTTTATTACACAGGGAGTATCTACAAATGTAGGGTGACCCCGAAGTTGAAATTTTTACCAAATATACCTTACTAATTTCTATGAATAGCCTCCGGATTTCAGGATCTGAAACATTACAAAAAACTTTTTATAGTGAAAATTCCACAATGACTCAATTCAGGATGATTCCATAACCCTATATTACACAGGATGTATCTTCGAAAGTATAAGGCCTCAGAAGCTGAAATTTTAACCCAACGTACCTTGATCCATGTACTAAATATCCTCCAAGCCGTTCCTTCGGAAACGTTGTAGAAAAAAGTTATAGCAAAACTGCCAATGTGTCTTAGATGTAGCAGGGAAACCCCAATACCTTGAGCTCTGATACCATATGTTAAGAACCAAATATCAATATAGCATAGAAAAACCTCAGAATAAGTACTCAAAGCCTTTAAAAAGAGACAATTTCAGGTAATAAGCCTCTTTGAGGGGGCAACCTCCTTATACCCCATAGAAAATGTCCAAAGACAAGATGATTCCAAATGAAAATGTCTCCTTGGTATATATAGGAGACTAGGATGTACAATTACAACTAATGGACTAAAGACGACATAAATAAAATAACATTTATAATTTAATATGCCCCAAATAAGGGGTAATGAACCACTATTTAGGGCTTAACAATATATGTCACCGATTCCAATTCATTGTGATAATACTAGTGCAACTAGTGTGTCAAAGAATCCTGTATTTCACTCCAAGACCAAGCATATACCCATCAAGTATCACTTATTGAGGGAACAGGTGACCAACACTATTTTTTCTTTGCATTATATTCCATCCAAAGATTGGATTGTTGATATCTTCACTAAACTGCTTGCAAAAGATCAGTTTGAGTATCTACGCCAGAAGTTGGGAGTGACCCTGTTATTGAGTTAAAATAATCTATTTGATCAGGGGGAGAGTTCTCTTAGTATATCTGATCAGGGGGAGAACAGAGTCACTCTATGTTTTCTTTGACATTGATGTCGAAGGTGGAGAAAAAGGTGGTGTCTGTATGTTACAGTTGTAGGTCTAAGCAGAATAGTGCAGCCTTTCAGGGTTGCCATCAATGCCAAAGGGGGCAGATTGTTTGCATGATTACAGGAAGAATGTGCTTGTCATTGATGGAAAGAACAACAATGAACCAAACCTCGAGAGCACAGAATATGAGAAATATCAGAAGAGATAGCGGTTTCCAGAAGTGCAGACGAGGTCCAAGAGACAGACTCGTAGGAGGAGCAAAGGTCGAGATCCGTGAACACTTAGAAAACCTTTTAAGTCAGAGAGATCAGAAGCTCAGGAGAGAGAGCGAAAGTGGCTATTGGATCAACGATCCAAATGACCAACAATCATCTGATTAAATCAAGTGAAGGATAGGATAAGTGGGACAAAAAGGATTGAGAATTTGAATACCCGAGAACCCAACAACCGTTGGATCATTCTAAGTGGAAGGACAAGATAAGATAGAAAAGAAGCATCATGGATAGATCGAGCCATCGATCTAAGAACATGATTGAAGAACAACATTTAGTTCGGATCTAAAGATGCGAGCAGGTTATGCTATGGAAAAATCTCACCTCAAGATTTTTCAGTTTGAGATTTGAAAGACCCGAAGCCGGGAGAGCCGGAAATCCGAAATGAATAAGGACCATCAGATCTGGAGAACATACAATTACTGTTAGATCAGGGAGATATACGTCAACAGACCACGTCAACATGGACATGTGGCATACCATGTCAACAGACCACTTCAACAAGGATGTGAGGGACATCTATGTCAGTAGACCACCTCAGCAAGGACATGTGGTAGACCACGCCAACAGACCATGTCAGCAAGGACATGTGGCAGACCATGTTATAAAACCACGTCAACAAGTACACATGGAATAATCAGGTTATGACAAGTGTCAAGAGGAAATTGTCTCGTGCCATGTCAACAAGTGACGTAAGCAAGTTATTTCACTTTGGGAGATTTACTTCGGGAGTTTTACCACCAGCACTTGCCCAAAGTCCTGAAGTCTCGAATGCCACAGTCCCAAAGTGGACATGAGACGTTCGATCTAAAGTTACTTCAGAAGAATTCTCGACCGCCGATCTAATACAATGCAAGGACAACGTAAGTAAAATAGCTGCAGTACTGAAGTGAGCGAGAACCGTTCATCGTGGAAATAAAATCCGATCGTCCGATCTACTTCGGCGAAAGATACTTCAAAAGGTTGAAAGATTGCAGAGGTTGAAAGTTCTAAAAACCAAAGTTCTGAAGTGAACAAGAATCGATCATCGTGCAAACAATAGATCAACCATTCGATCTACTTCTGAGAAATCTACTTCAGGAAATTTGAAAGGTTGCGAAGTCCCGAAGACCCGAAGGGTGAAGTCCCGAAGACTCGAAGTGGACATAAGTCGTCCGATATGAAGTTCGCTTCAGGAGTATTCTCAATTGTTGATCATACTACAATGAAAGTTGAGACTTGAAATTCTGAAGTCCAGAGTGTTGTGGGTGGGAAATCCCTCCTACGGACTAGCATTAAGGGTTTTATCATGCATGCAGAAATGACATAAAGTATCCTACTTCTTACCAACATCCCAATCATAGACCCCATTATTCATATGCAAATACAAGGTTAAAAAGATCAAGTTACTGTACCTTAGTTTCCATGTTTTATGTCGATCCCTTTAAATCTTGGTCGCTCCTTGACTGCAACTCTCCTCCCAATGCTGACCTACATTCATAAAAGACAAACAAAGAAATCCACATGCATATGATCCATAAACTAATGGGTTAGAGATTCTATCAAAATATAATCAAATTTAAATATTGACAATCTCATATGGCAGGACGGGAAACGTACTTCTTTTATTAATCTCACAAGAGTAACCTTACAATAGTGAGATCGATCACTGCTCCTTGAATCTGGTCCTGGGCTCCTCTTCAACTGTGCTCCAACTGCTTCTGTATATGCTTCTCTTCACACAATAGTTACAAAAGGTTGGGGCAAGGGGAATACTAAATCAGGTATAGTTTCTTTGCTATGATTTTCCTCCCTCCAAATGGGACCCCTACCCCTTCTTTTATAGGCTAGAAAGGGCTAGGTATTTGGTCGAGTGACTGACTATGGGTGGTCAAACGGTTTAGTTAGCTTACCCAAAATTGCGTGTTCCATCTGTAACTTTCCATTTTTCATGCTTTTTAGGTATACGTGGGCTGTAGTGGATCAACCAACATACACACGCGTTTAGTATGGAGCAGGGTGCATATGCCTTCAAAAAGAGTGTTTTTTAAGAAGCTGTTTAGTAGTGGCTTGGCAAAGAAAGGCAAATGAGATGACCTGATGCTAGGTAAGCATGTCTGGTGAAATTTAGGGTTATAATAGATGCCCCCTAATGTGTGAGGTTAGAAGAGCATCTGATGGCCGAAATACATTATCAATCTTCACCAACATACCAAACAAGTGAGCCCAGGAACCAAAATTTGGGAGGTGCCATAAGCAAAATAACAATTGTCTCACCGAGGCAGGCATACCCATGCTTAGAATGAAATAAAATCATGGGTACCAATCAAAGACACTGTAGATCCATGTCATATAACTATTTAAAGTGTATCCGCTAGCAATACATAGCAGATCTACATCTCGAAATCAAAACGATATACATGCATAGTATCCATCTTCAAGAAGCGAATAAGGCCTGATGGCTAGAGATGAGGCCTTTAGAGCTCGAGCAATAGATTCAAAATATTCACAAATTGGATAGGAGTGTAATATGAGTGTACGACTTCACTACCCAGAGGTCTTCGATGGATTGTCAGGAACAAACTAGAGGATTTTGATGATTAGATTGAGAGCTTCATGGATTTCGAACAAAGACTTGATTGGGATTCCAGGCATGGGGGTAAGAGATAATCTGTAGAGGGGGCCGACTCAAGCTTGGTAATAACTTCCCTTGGACAATATCACGACAAAATATGAGACTCAGGTAGCATGATATTTTGACATAAGTTCACGATGCAGGAGGCACCACAAACTCTCCATATGTTTGGAAGAATAACCAAACAGAGGAGGACACAACTCTATGTAGTGAGAACAACTTCCTAAGGTCATATTAAATCCTAGGGCTTGACGAACAAACAAAAGGATGTGCTTTGTCCAAGGGTGACTCATTGTGCTGCCAATAAAAAGAAAATGCTTTTCCCTTCCTCTTTTTGGGGTATATTTGATTTTTTTTGTCTTTTTCAATAATTTTGGAAATATTTGAAAAAGAATAAAAGAATGCTACATTACAAAGGAGGATCGAGTGTCACGAACATACTCGTTCCAAGCGCACAGAATACATGAATTCTCAGGGCAAAGGGACATATGCAAGAAAAGGACACTCGGGAAAAATCCTCCATGGGCCAAAGGTGTCAAGACGCAAGGGCAAAGTGATACAAGGCTTGCGTATAAGGCATGCTTCAGATGGTTCAGTTGAGAGCAACATGGAGCCAACATTAGGCCAAAGACATAGGTATGAAAACATGATTAAGAAGACACACAATGGTAACGTCCTTCGATGTAATTTTAACGAGCCCAGAGAAGGTAAGCTCAACGATTTTTCATATTTAGAGAGTTTGAAAAAGTGCAAAAGGAGACTCCACCAGGGTACCTTTTTCAAAGATAGTATAGTCGGATTGAAAAAGGGGTAAACTAGCACCGACCATATGTCTATTCAAAACCATTTTAACGAGTGTGATAAAGACAAGATCACTCGACCATTTTTTCATTTTTAAAGAGTTTGAAAAAAGCTTAACTATGGACTCCGTCAGGAATGTTCTTCTGGACCAATTTAACGAGTGTGAAAGAATAAGGTCACTCGACGATATTTTCAATTTTAGGGAGTCTAAAAAGAGCTTAACTATGGACTCCGTGGGGGTTCCTTTTTCGTAAATTTAGTCCCTCAGGCCCGAAAAAAGGTTAAAATCATACCTGAGAATACTCGTCTAGGGAACCAAAGCTCCTAGAGTATACCTTTGTTCGTACATTTGACCATCTGGACCGAAAAAGGTGTAAACTACCGCCAAACAGACGTGACTTCAAATTTCAGTTTAGCGAGGGTGAAGGTCAATAAGATCGCTCGACAATATTTTCATTTTTAGAGGGTCTGAAAAGAGCTTAAAAGAAGACCCGTTATGTTCTGGGAGTCCCAAGGGTGAGGCCAAGAGTGATAATGCATCATGAAAATGAGGCTCAAACTCGTAAACAGGATAAACTAATAAGGAATCTTGAGACTATAGTCATTAGTGACAACATGGACACCAAAATGAAACCAGGATCTACCTAGGGAATCCATGTTAAGGTAGGCTCTACCACTAAAATACAACACTTCTAAAGAAACAATGATGGTTCCGTGTTGCAAATCGGTGGGATCGATCCTATGGTGTAGTGATAAAGACAACGAGATGCATAAATTAGAGGCGGAATCCTAACTTAAATGAAACACGTTGGAAAAAATGACTTTTTACCAAAGGACCTTTTAAAAATACCCAAATCTCCAAAAAGTTTCCCAATACCCAAAGTAACACTTATCGTAACAATCCATAGGAAACTCCTGAACCATACTAAATGATTTTCAATATAGAAATAATGACAAAAGGGTCCAAAAATTGACAAAAAGTGGCCAAAAAAGTCTATAAATAGAAGTTGGCAGCTCATTATCACTATTGCAAATTGAGAAATTGACTAAAAGACAAAAATACCCCGTTTTGAAAATAATTGATTTCGGGAGCTTCAGTGGATGAAACGAACTTCCGCTTGGACCAACCAAGTACACACTAACCCCCCTTGCATTTCCATTCTTCCTTTATGCATTTTATTTTGTTTTTCGAGGGGGCGTTGACCTTAAAAAGGCCGGCCCTATGTATATGCGGGCTGTCCTAATACAACCCGCGTGTGCACATGTGCACACACGACTGTGTGCATTACAGCCTGCGTGTACCCTCTAAGATGTGGAAAAAATAAAAAATTGCAAGGGCTAATCTCTCCTAAACTTGTAAACTGCAGGATGTATGTTCACTGGAGAGAAAGGGAGCATGCAAACATTGATCTTTTGGTCGACGAGGACCCTAATGCTCTTGCCACATTAATGCAATGTGGTTTGATAAAGTTTTTCCATTATCCTTTCATGTGAGCACAACCTAGGCTACTGAACGCCTTGGTTGACTATTGGAACCCTGATGCAGAGGCCTTCATGCTTGAGGTTCAATCGTTGACTCCAACGACCGAGGACATATACTTTTTGACTGGCCTCTCAAGGATGAGGGAACGAGTCAATTTTCGCACTTTTCCTTCTGGGCCTCTCAACATAGCGGAGTTGATTGGACTCCACTATGAAGCCGGTACCGACAAGATGGGCACGCAAGTGCCAATAAGAAATATCTTTGTCCTATCATTGAAAGTGATAGTTTTTCTTATTGGGTAGATCATTGCATCTGCGACTCTACATCAAGCCTCCCAGGTGCACATGAATTGTGAGATTCAATGCTTAAATGCACAAATCTTTGACTGGAGTACCACATTACTAGACTACATGAAGAGGCAGTTGACAGAGTGTCGTATGCGAAGGCAGACAAAATTTGGGCTTGGGACAATTCTTTGTGCCTTCTTCTTTGAGAGAGTACCAAGTCTCATTCCTAGAGAGATGATATGAGGGCATGAGGCCTCTCACCCCACACTATGCAGATGGGCGGCGCTGTTTCCGCGACAGGGGGGAGGAAGGACCATTGAGGACTTCGATGACAAGTTTTTTGCTTGGTGGGCATGACAGATTCTGGTTATAGAGGACTACACCTATGTTGGGATTGACTTCTCGAGAGATCCTGAGATTTTGGTACCTCCCAAAATGCAGCGAGGAGAGATGGGTAAGTTTGCTTTGTTTTTTTTTTCTTTCTTTTTCAATTTAATTTTTTTTTTTGTTTTTTATATATATCATTTTTTGTATATACCAAAGTATATGATAATTAAATATGTGTTATGTGCAGATGTGGGGCCAGTGTGTCCAACGGACTTTGCGAGGAACAGGTGATGTCCTCGACCAGAGGCAGGACTAGCTGCAGTTGGCGAACCAATAGTAGCAGGGGGACCTCCAGCCGGAGAGGCTGAGAGAGTATTGAGACGGGTAGAGCGAAACTTTACCTCACTCACTCATACAGTCCCCATGGTAGAGATCGAGGATCTTCCGCCATCTATGCAGCGTCATGTAGTGGGGGCACCATGGATGTGGGTTCAACTTTTTCGACGTTTGGAAAATGTTGTTGATCATTATAATAGGGCCAATAGGTCCCATTCTTAGTTAGATTGGACTTGTTACATGCCGAGGGCACTCTTTTATATTTTTGAAGGAATAAGCCCCGTGACAATTTACTAGATGTATTTTTGAGGTGCTTGCGTCCACCCATGTACTCTAATATTTTTGATATTATATATGGATTTTTATGTCTTTTTATGTCTTTTTATGTCTTATGGATTACATCTACTTTACAAATGTATTTACATGTGCATGTGTGTGTGTTTCTTACATGTGTGCAAGATGCCAATCTAATATTTGATTAGCTATAGTATCTATAACTTGATTTAATCTCCTAGGAACATGAAAATATGTAATATAATCAAAGATTCATTATAAGATATGTACCCTAAGGAATCGTCGGTGTAGAGTAGGATCATGAACACGACAGACTCCATTTAACTAAGACACAACCAGCTGAGCATATAAATAGACCTGGAGATGAGAGATACCAAGTGACAAAGCGTCACGAAGTAACTCAATAACTACGTTGTATTCGACGACATTGTTTGTGGTGTCACCTAAACATATACCTCCTGCAGATAGCAACTGGCCCTGAGGTGTGAAAATCACCCAAGCTACGGAGGCAAGCCTCCGAGTGTGCCGTCTAGCACCATCCGTGATTCCAATGAACACCTCTGATTCACTTGACATCTGCCACAGTGAAGAAGATGACATCAAAAAATGACACGTCCATAAAACGAAAAACCCAAAAATTAATAGTACAAGGACTATACATATATTACAAAAAGTCACCCAAGGCGACCCATCTATGAGTAATACTTCTTGAGGTAGAGCCCATTTCTAGGCTCCACCAAAACATTTCCCTCAAAGTCCACCAGAAGATAAGTGCCCTTCTGTAGTACTTCTTTCACGATGAAAGGTATGAACCACATGGGTTTGAACTTGCCTGCCCCTAGGGGGTCCTTCTCTTGGTCATAGACCAGGACAAGGTCACCTTCAAAGAAAATCTAAGGATGAACGAACTAATCATACTGACACTTGAATTTTTGTTTATGAGCCTCGTAAGACAAGGCTGCATTATGACACTGTTCATTGAGTTGTTCGAGGTATAATAACCGTTCTTCAAGTGGTGAAGTATCTGGCAATAACTGTACTACCAAATTTAATGATGGGATCTGGAATTCGATAGGCAAGACTGCTTCCAGCCCGTAAATGAGTTGAAAAGGTGAGAAACTAGTTGCAGTATTAACATATGTTCGGTAAGCCCATAATGCCGAATATAACATCAAATGCCAATTTGACTTGGTCGAATTGATCGTTCGTTGTAGAATGGTTTTAAGAGATTTATTTACAGCTTCCACTTGACCATTCACTTGGGGGTAGTAAGCTTATGAATGTTCCTACCTCAACCCAAGATTTGATGTTAACTCGGTCATCATTTTGTTCTGAAAGTGATTGCCATGGTTAGTGACAATCTCTCTCAAGACTCCAAACCTTGCGATTATCTGGTTGAACAAAAAGAGAGTTGTTGTCTCCATGTCATCTTTGAACGTTGGCATAGGTTTGACCCTCTTGGTGAAGTAGTCTACTGCTATGATGATATAGCTGTACCCCCTTACTGAAGGGGGGTTGCATGTAGTGTAATCAATCCCCCATTTAGTGAAGGGACCAACGGTAATAACGGGAAACATGGGAGCGGGGTGTGCCCTCATCTTCCGAGAGAAGATTTGACACGGGTGGCTCTTTTTGACCGATTCAACACAATATTTGATTAATGTCATCCAGAAGTAACTGGCTCATAGAATATTTTGGGCTGTTTCCAACCCAGACAAATGACCGCCACATGATCCAGTGTGGCAATCGTTAAGCACAATTTCCGCTTCTTCATGAGTGAGACATCGACAAAGTATGCAGTCTACACCTCGACGATACAATGTGTCCTTGAGTATGAGATAGTTCTTAGCCTGATGGCATATAAGGCAAAGTTCATCACGAGAAGCAGAGGCAGGACACTTCAAAGTCTGGAGATAGACAAGCACATCTCCATACCAGGGGTCAGAAGACGCGATAAAAAACATGTCTCCTTTGATAGGCGACTTGTCAGGTATAACATCACCTGATTCGACTGGAAGTTCCAATATGAGTTCTGCGAAGACCATCGACTTTTTGGATTTCGCCGAAATGAATTCCAAGTCGAATTCCTGGAGGATAACTATCCATCTACTAATTTTTCCACCAATGACTCGTCGTTTCAATACGTATTGAAATGGATTCATGACGACAATGATGGTGGTCTTGCGAAACAAAATATAATGACATAACCGTTGGATAGCATGAATTGCTGCCAACACAAGTTTTTCAATATGGGAATAATTGAGTTCTGGTCCAACTAGGCCTTGGCTCAGGTAATAAATCACATATTCTGAGAGTAAATCATCCTTTTGAACTAAGACCATACCGATGGTCGACTCTGCAACGACCAAGTATAATAAGAAATATTTATTATAATTGGGTGGCCAAAGCAGAGGGGTTGATATGAGGGTGGTTTTCAATGCTTCGAAAGAGTGTTGAGCAGCTTCGTCCCAATGAAAAGGAACATCCTTCTTCAATAAATGCATAAAACCCTTTGTGATCTCGGCATAGTTTGCGATGAAACACCGTAGAAAATTCTCTTTTCCCTGCAGACTCTGAAGCTGAGGTATGGTGCATGGGGGAGGCAATTTAACTATTGCCTCAACCTTGAGAGGATCGACCATGATCCCTATTGTCGAAACGATGAAACCTAACAGATGACCTGATGTGATGCAAAAACTACACTTGTTTGGATTCAAGCGGATTCAGTAGTAGCGACATCGTTCAAGGATAAGTCAAAGGTGTTTCAGATGATCAACTCTCTTGCGAGATCGTGACGTTAAATCATCGAGATAAGCCTTGACTATATGTTTGAGTTCATGGAAAGAAAAAGACATGGCTCGCTGAAACATAGCTCCATCATTTTTCAGACCAAAAGGCATCTTACGATAAGCGAATGTACCCCATGGACAGATGAAAGAAGTTTTGTGTTGGTCTTCAATTTTGATTTGTATCTGATTGTATCCCGAAAAACCATCCATGAACGAAAAGGCCTCACATCCTGCACATTCATCGACTATCTTGTCAATAAATGGCATGGGGAAATTATCTTTTGGGCAGGCTTTGTTCATATCACGAAAGTCCGTGCATACGCGAATCGTACCCTGTTTTTTATTGACTGGAACGGGATTCGACACCCATTGAGTCAATTGGACAGGGTATATGAAACCAACTTTAAGTAGTTTCTCTACTTCAGCCTTGATAGCTGCTACTTTCCTAGGATTGACCGGACGAATCTTTTGCCGGACCGGCTTGACATTAGGATAAGTTGTGATTTCATGTTCGACAATTCTTGGGTCTATGCCTGGCATTTCCTCCCTAGACCAGGCAAAGACATCGCACAATTATTTAAATAAATCTGTGTACATTTGAATCTCCTCGGGGGAGCAGTCCACTCCGATGAAGATATTCTCCACGATGCCAGGGGTTATGGAGATGTCAATATGTATTGTTTCGGCTATTGTTGCCATATTTCCTTCAGGGTAAAATGCGTGTGTTGGCAAAGGATTGATAGAACAATCCTTATCTCCTTTCATAGTTAGAGTGAATTATCCTGCTTCAATTCATCTTAACTCTGGGGGGAAGTAATATCTATGATGAAGATCATCCCAGGGTCTATATGGACTAGTCATTGCCTCAATAATCACTTCGTATGAAGGCAAGACTAATTCTAAAGAATCTTTATCAGCAAGGGAACCTTGAGCCCAAATAGGCTCGAGCACCAGATGTAACTCTTGTGATGGAGTCGGATCGAGGTCGATAGAAGCTCGTTGAATGATTGAGTATGAAACTTATGCCGCAGAAAAAGACACGACCATGCCATGGTGCTCTGTCCCTTCCATCATAGCGGATGGGGAAGGAAGGGTCCATGGATCGTGAAAGTACGTCGTGCGAAACGACAAGATTTGAAAAATTTCAGCTCGAGGTTGGTCGGGGAAAGTCGTCATATAATGGACATTTCCAGTTGAAGGCAGGTAATCGAAAGTACCCATCAATGATGGGCACAAACCAACCCCTACATTGATGATGCCAGGCCGGGGGTTATCAATCATTGGGACCATGGAGACTCCCGATGAAGAGTCAAGATGAGAGAAGGATAACTGATCAATGGTCACAATCCGGCCCTCGTAAGGAAACAACAAGACCTGGATCACTGTCGCGACCACTGCTTGCATAGCGTAGGTCCAAATCCTATCTAACAAAAGATTGTAGTCGAGGGATGCATCGGCCACTTCAACTTCGACACACACGGTTTTTCCCCCTAACTGCACGGGGAAAGAGGGGATGATCCCATGTGGTCAGAAAGAATGACTGTCAAAATATTTAAGTAGAGTAGGTGATGGAGACAAAATGGGTTGTTCGATGGCCTTCCAACACGCCAAAGACATCACGTATGTCGAGGCACCCTCATCCACCACTGTACAGAAAATATTTCAGGTAAAATTTTTCGTGGTGTAAGCCACTACTATCTGAAAAGAAACGTGGTAAGGAAGACGAGGTTTTAAGTCGTAGGTATCAAGCATGATCATTCCTGGATTACAAGTCTCGGCAGAGCCTAAGGCAACTAACAAGGCCTTTTTCTAGGAAGGTCAACTCTGGAGGACTTCCAAAGCAGACATCGCACAAGGGGTTTGTGATAAATCCTCCACCACAAAGTAGTTCTGGGCGACCCTTGCATTTGGGTTGTAAGAATATTTCTTGAACACACCTTTGGGGATGCGTGTCATTATTTTTCCCAACGTCATCTCAATCTGAAGAGGAAGAGGTGGGTTTTCTGCTTCATTACCTTTCTCAGAGGTGCCTGGCTTTCCGTAATCATGTGCTCTAGTCGTTATATAGGCATCGCCTTTCGTCATATACACGTTTGCGGATGAAGGATTACTTGAAGACAGAGGGGGTCCTTGACTGCACCCTTCCACGCTCGAGGAGGCTTGAGTTATATTTTTCCCATGTGGGAATGGGTTCGTTAACATGATAGGTTGTTGCTATGCCAATAAATTTTTGGCCTCCGCAAGCTGAGGGCACTGATGGGTTGGGTGGTCTTCCTTGCAAAGGTTACAAGGATACTTTGACTTCTTCTTTTAAGTGTCACCCCTCCCAGAATGATTGGTGTGTTTCTTATCCCCCTTACCCCTTTTTCGTTGTTTCTTCTTTCCATCAGGTTGCTGGGTGGCCTTTGGGTTTTTCGTTTGCACACTATGTACATATGACTTTTGGGTAGGGGGAGCAGCCGAACCAATGGTTTGGCTGGCCACTGTCTGTTGTATCGAAAATTGTTGCAATTGATTTGACAGTGGATCAATGGGCTTGGTTTGTGCTGAACCAATAATGCCATCAGCATGTGGTCTAGACCTTTGCCTGGTTTTGTCAAGTATTGACCTCGGTGCATTTGGAAAAATCTCGTAGAGTAAACCAGATTGAGAGTAAATTAGCTCTAGCTGTTGCGCTCTCATTATTGCATATTCCTTGGAAAACACTCCAGATGTTGCGATGTCTTTAGATCATTGGGATACCAAAGACTTAAGGAAACAATCTAGAAGGAATGCTGGTGGGACTGGCACTTTGATCAAACTCTTCTGGCGTCTCTATTCTTGAATATGATCCGAGATATGGTCCACTTTTGTCTGCTCGAAATTGGCCAGCAATTCAGTGCCGACATCGTATCTCACAGGTATTTGGAAATGGTTCAGGAAAGCCATTGCCAATTTACTGAAGGACGAGTATCAGGAGTGGTCAAGCTTGATGTACCATTTTGCAGCACTCCCTATGAGAGTGCGTTGAAACAATCACAACTAAACAGAGTCGTCTCTTAATGAGTTGTATGAGCACCATAAGTGGAAGGTAGTCACATGATCACCAAGATCTTCGTTAGGCTTGGCCTCAAACTTTGGAATGTTCGAAGGAAACTTGGTCGGCATGGGAGGCCAACTCGGATCATGACAGATGGGGTCACTTAAGAGCCTTGTCAAATCTGGCAAGTGCAGGGTTGCCAGAAATGGTAGATTGGGTTCTGGATTGTAGCCGGGGAAAAAGGAGCCCGGGGTTTGACTGACACTAGGTTGCCAGGAAAAGTTAGGTTGCTGGACAGGGCTCTGGTAATAACCATGACCGTGACCAACATATGGATTGGGTGCTTGTTGAGACATCATCTGCTGGTTCCCGTAATAAGATGTCAAGGGATGAGCTTGCGTCACATTCCAAGGATTTTGGGAGGGGTTTCCCCCTGCCGATTCGACATGCATAGGCATTGGGATTTGCCTGAGGTTCCACTGGGTATGGAAAGGGTTTCCCTTGATCGACATCCCTGGAAAGGGGACTAGTCCCTGCCATGGATTCCAAGATCCTTGTGAGGAAGGAATTCCTAAGTGTGACCCTTGTGCAGGAATAGTACCCTGCACAGGATGTAGTTGTCCATAACCGTGGTTGCCCTCAGCTGAGACAACAATTGACGAGAAAGTGTTGTTACCAAATACGCTGAACAAAAAGAAAGGTGTTGAACCAACCAAAATATTATAAGGAGGGAGTGATTGACTACCTGCTCCAAACAATTTTATGTTAGGTCTGACAGAGTGTCGAGGAACACCGCTGAGAGAGGGGGATGAAGGGGGTATATGACCCCCACCGTAAGGGAAAGTGATAAATGGAGCGGAAGTGTCCCCAATAGATCCTTGTAGAGGAGTGTTGGAACTCCCTGCCCCTAGACCCAAAGTTTGTAGAGTGGAGGAGGAAAGTACAATACTCATACCAAATCCAGGCATCCCATATGAGAAAGGAGAGCGTGTTGTGTTCCGAGGAAACGAAGTAGTGATCGCCGCCATAGACGGAATCAAGCTGCTGCCCGAGGTAGAAGCAGTTGAGACCATGGTGGCCCGGACTGGCGACGGTTGGTTAGGAGGTGGAACACCCCCAGTAGTGACATTTGTGAAGGAAATATCAGTATTCCTTGAAGAAGTGGCAGCGTTTGCTTCCATTGTTTTTGGTGACACTACCGGATGCTCGTAGGGTAGAACCTGTACGACGATGGGCATCGATAGATTAGTGATGGGAGGGTTGTAAGGACCAAGAGCCTCTGCTCCAAGGTAAAAAATGTTTGGTTCTTCCAGAATCAAAAGTTCTTCTCTTGAAGATGGGTTGGGCACATTTTCGTGTAACCGAGTTGTCTCAAAAGACCCTTGTTGGTCTAATTTTCACCTTAGCGGTGACAGTGGGGGTGGTTCAAGGTCAATCGGCGGTAGGCCTAGAAGCCTTCGCGACCGATGGAACTCCTGATCCTCCATTGTGTGAGAATATCAAAGACACACTAGGGAAATCTATAATCATTTGAAAACCAACACACACTAAAAAAGTACCTATGAGATAAAACAAGCAGTCACTAACTAGTTGGAAGAACAGTTACAACAACCAACAATAGAGAAACTTATCGGTGCAAGTGAAACTCGAATACGGAAGTACCCTCCAGGTATACTCTGCAAAGTGTGGCGCTATGTCTGTCCTAGGTATCGCGGTATATCCCCACAGTCACCTGTGTAAGTCACTAGAAAGATAGGCAACGAGGTTGCCAACGCGCAAACAGTCACCAGGCGGGTACAATCGACAGTCCGGTGGACCGCAATGAGCAGGGTATCAAGACTGAAACCTATCAAGGGTATCAAAAGAAAGTGTTCTGGAAGATGACAGAGGACCTCCAATGGATTCGAGACCCACGAAGCTCCGTGGCAAATGCAATCAACAGAATCCCAAGACAAGCCCTCTATATGCATTCCCCACTACGTTTGGTCCGGATTTGGAGGGGTTATCTCCGCTACCTTTCCTTACATGACCTCGTGTTTATCCCCTGTGTTAGAGGGGGGTCCCAAATAAATTTTACGATACTGGAATTTTGACACTCCCTAACACAGACTCTTATGTTTGTTTTTCATCCTTGAAGAGTTTCCCCTCCAATCCTAAATCAAGGCTCTAGCCTAGACTAGTTGATGGACCCTACAAAACATAAAGTCTCGCTGATTTTAATTAATCGTTAAGTTTTTGGGCAAGTCTTAAGTCAAAGGTTATGAAAGTGAAACTAGTGATGTTTTGAGAGACGAAAGAGAAGATAAACAACAAGCTGGAAACAAAATAACTTCTTCTTGACAAATTCAGATTTTCTCTTTTTAAAATTTTTTAAACCAACTTTTCAAACTTTTTCTTTCTAAGATTTTTTAACTGAAAAAATCAAAACAAGATTTCACTCGACTATGAGCTACTTATTGTTCTAATTCAATCAGCCAAGAACTTACAAAAACAATCTTTGTCCTATTGATTAATGCAAATAACCAACTCTTTAACCAAACCAAGAAGTAAAATAAATAAATAAATAAATTTGTGGTTTTTATTGTGCTTCAAAAACAAGAAAATTTAAAACAGTATGTCTTCTTCTTTTCTGAAGAAAAAAGGTGAAAAAATAAGAACAATACAAGGCCAAAAAGGACTTATGGCCAACCATAGACCGTGGGGAGTTACTGACAACCAAAAAGGCAGATAAGAATGACTCACTATCTCATAAAAAAACCTAGCAAAGGAAGAAAACTTTCAAATGCAAAAGAAATCTATACTGGCACACAACCTAGACTGAAACTGCTATGACAGAGACCAAAAAGACACAAGAAAAACCTGTGAAGAAAAAACTTGACAGGGAAGAGGATGACTGCCTCCTCAAAATTTTCCAGACAGACATGCAATTGTCACTTCAACAACCAGCGTATGCACATGTGATGCCCAAAGACAGGACGCGTATGCACGCATGTAGGACTACTACAAGCCGCGTGTGCCCTTGTTTCTCCTCAAAAGAAGAAAGACAAGCAACTAAGCTAAGGCAAGGAGTACTGGTATTGAAGACCATAACCCCTTAAAGGTACAAAAACTCACTCTAACAGAAAAAGATGCAAGGAAATATGAGGAAACAAAGATAATCTGAGGTTATACCTAGGCTACAGATTGTAACAACAGAAAACATGACTAGATCCATAAAACCCCTAAGAAGGATCACTTCTGATAGGGGAGAAGATGACCGCCTCTTTTTGAAAAAAATTTCTGGACTCAAACACGCGACTGATCTTTCAGCAGCTAGCGTATGTATGCGGGCTGTATAAAGTCAGGGCACGTGTATACACGGGCAGACCTTCTGCATGCCACGTATGCCTCTGTGGCTTCCCATAAAAAGAAAAAAAATAGTCAGGCAAAGGATGCAGGGAATACTGGTATGGAAGACCAGAATCCCTACTAGCTCAGACTTTTGCAGAAACTCAGAAAAAGGTAGTAAAACCAATTAAAAAATACCCAACAAGTACCCCCCAAAACCCTAGAGATCCCCAGTATGGTCGCCAATTCTGTTGTGGGTGGGAAATCCCTCCTAAGGACTAGCATTAAGGGTTTTATCATTCATGCATAAATTAACTAAAGTCTCCTACTTCTTACCAACATCCCAATCATAGACCCCATTATTCATATGCAAATACAAGGTTAAAAAGATCAAGTTACGGTACCTTAGTTTCCATGTTTGATGTCGATCCCTTTAACGCTTGGTTTCTCCTTGACTGCAACTCTCCTCCCAATGTTGATCTATATTCATAAAAGACAAACAAAGAACTCCACATGCATATTATCCATTAACTAATGGGTTAGAGATTCTATCAAAATATAATCAAATTTAAATATTGACAATCTCATATGTCGGGACGGGAAAAGTACTTCTTTTATTAATCTCACAAGAGTAACCTTACAATAGTGAGATCGGCCACTTCTCCTTGAATCTTGTCCTGGGATCTCTTCAACTGTGCTCCAACTGGTTCTGTATATGCTTTTCTTCACACAATAGTTGCAAAAGGTTGGGGCAAGTGGAATACTAAATCGGGTATAGTTTCTTTGCTATGATTTTCCTCCCTCCAAATGGGACCCCTACCCCTTCTTTTATAGGCTATAAAGGGCTAGGTATTTGGTCGAGTGACCGACTATGAGCGGTCAAACAATTTATTTAACTTACCGAAAGCTGTGTGTTCTGTCTGCAACTTTCCATTTTTCGTGCTTTTTATGTATACGCGGGCTGTAGTGGATCATCCAGCGTACACATGCGCTTAGTAGTGGAGTAGGGCGTGTATTCCTTCAAAAAGAGTGTTTTTTAAGAAGTTGTTCAGTAGTGGCTTGGCAAAGAAAGACAAATGAGATGGCTTGATGCTAGGTAAGCATGTCTGGTGCAATTTAGGATTATAACATGGAGACGTGAAAGGATCACGGTCTTTGATCCGAAAGGGACAAGCGTCAGTGGATTGTTAGCTTCGAAAAAAAGGTGATAGAGATAAAGTTGAGATTTGAAATCTCCAAAGTCTGGAGACCCAAAGGAGATCTTGACCATTGATCGAGAAAGAGGACATAGGATTGTTGATCTAGTTTTCGATTGAGAAGGACAGGTGTCAGCATATCATTGACTCCAGAATATTGACATACAGAGGAGAGCAAGGTTTGAGTGTTGAAACTCCTGAAGCCCGGATCACGAAGTAAAACACAACTGTTGATTTAGGAAGGCTAGATCTGATCCACATACTTGAGAGGATAGATCTGAACCATCAGTTCAGGAGCATCGTCAAGATCATGAGATCAACGGTCCCATCACATTGTGGGGATTGAAGGTGCATGAACTTTAAAATGTTGAAGGCGGGCCAGAATCGAAACCACAGTTTTGGATAAAGGACTGTTGAATTACTGAGAAGAGGGTTGAATCAGTAATAGAGAAATTTAATCCTTTTTAACCATAAAATCCAAGTATTATATCAATGTATCATTATCATCTAATAATTGCAGAGTAAATAAGCAATGAACAAATGAGCAATCATACACATACACAGTACAACGATATTTTACGTGGAAACCCAAAGCGGGAGAAAACCACAGAATGCTTTATCTTATATGTCTTGAAGAATTACATTCATTGGAAGCACCAACTTCCCTTTTTTTCCAGCTGCAACTAGAAGGAGGCTCCAACCCCCTAGTTTCTTAGGCTAGAACCTAAGGGAATCTCCAAACTCTCCAATTCTCTGGCTACAACTAGAAGGAGGCTACAACCCCCTATGTTCTCCAGCTACAACCGGAAGGTGGATACAACCACCTATCCTTGCCCCATCCAACCACCATGAAGTAGAATTAGAATGATGGAACCAATTTCACACTATCACTATGAGATATACCACGTAAACTTGTACCAATAAACCTGAACCATGCATCAACCATGCATCAACATGTACCTCAACCTGTAATCAACCTGTACCATTAACAAGTGCATCAACCATGCACCAAACTATACCAAACAACCTGTAATCAACTTGTACCATAAACAAGTGCATCAACCATGCACCGACTTGTACCTCAACCTGTACCATGAACAAGTGCATCAACTATGCACCAAACTTGTACAAATAACTTGTCAAAACAACCTGTCACAACAAATTGTCCAAACAACCTATCACAACAACCTGTCTCATCAATATTATCAACCAAATAAGATCTACTCATCAAGATCAATCACCAAGACAACTCTCAAAGATGTGCATCAACCAAGCATAACACAACAACTCATAATAATACAAGTATGCTACATCATTCATAAACCACGTGTCAACAATACTACTAACAAGTGCCTCCAACCATGTACCAAGTATGTACCAATCATGTATCAAATACTCATCAACTATAACTCATCAAGATATACCAACATCATCAACTATACACCTTATGTATGTGGAAACTCATCAACTACTTGTCTCAACCATGTACCCAACATGTTCCTCAACTAAATGCCCTCATCAATTTCATCATCCAAATCTGATTTGTAACTCCATAATAGACCTAGTGTATATGATCACATACCTGCAAACCTTCCTTAACTTTAACAACAAGAGACTAACATTTTCATCAAACTTTTCTCTAGTCTCACATGCCTAGTTTTGGATTAGTCAACAACCCTAACTTGAAATAATCATAACTATGTACCTGTAATTAATAAAGATATGAAACTGATACAAAATTTTCTTCAGTGTGTTTTATGCAATTCCTCCAGGTTTCACTACTTGAAACCTCTCATAAAAGGAGTTATAGCAAAAATGGCATACCTTGCTGAATTCTGGCTTATTCTAGAGAGTGACCTTGTAGAGCATGCCCCACACGAAATATTTGTTGAATCGATCTGAAAATGTTACACAACATACTAAAGACTATACTATAACCAAAACATTTGGTCTTACTTAATGTGGATCTGTTATGAATAAGTTATGACGTTTTGTCCCAAAACACCTGTTTTAGACTAGTTTCAGGACTAGCCACAACCCTATTTTCCACGGAGTGTAACTCAAAAAATACAACGACCCACAAGCTGATTTTTTTGCCACAGATACTTGGATATGTTTCCTCAATGGAATAGAAATTTCACAGTCTGAATCATTTTATAATTTTTTTTTAATTGCGAAAATGGTGAGATGACCTGTAAATAACATACCTTAGAAAGCATCATCAAAACAATTTATCCTCCCTTGAATTTTGGCCTTCTTTTCTTCACCTTCCCTATGAAACTCGGCTTAGATATACTTTGGTTACCACAGAAACCTATAGATATTCAATAGGCTCAAGTGTAATCTAAAATGAGAGAGTCTTGCCTCTTATTTATACTCTCCAAGTAGCTTCCTTAAAAACATTTTCTAGGTCACTTTAACCACTTTCCTTATTTTAGGGTTAACCCACTTCTAATTTATCCATTAAATTTATTATTGAAATAATTTATTTTGTATTCACTTTGAATTATAGTACACTAATCAATTCACTTTATTATTTACTTTTTAAAATCTCTTAAACCACTTTGACTACTTTGACCTTTTGAGGCTTCTAGATGACATATGAGGATCCTCCAACTTCATAAGGCCATAACTCTCAAACCGTGAGGAGTTATGTGACGTTCCACATAACACTAGAAATGGAATGACATGTACTATCCATATAGAATAGTATTACCTACAAATATATCAAAACTCATACCATTATCCATCAAGCAAACTTGGATCCATTACCCAAACCTGGGTTCCAACTTCTCATGGCCATAACTCTCTAACCGTGAAGAGTTATGTGACGTTCCACATACCACTAGAAATGGAATGACAAGAACTATACATCTAGGATAGTTTCACTAAAAAATTCACGAACCTTCATCTCATTATTCCACAAATAAGAATCTGTTCTCTAACCATACTCTAGGATAACTCAATCCGCAAAGCGTCTTCCCATAAGGGCTTTCACCATAAGGGGACCACTTTGGAGTTCATCCATTTGTACTTATTATCAACCATGAAAAGACAATAATGAGTCATATTTACATCAAACAAACTTGGGTCCATTACCCAAACCTTTGTGATACCGAAATTCTCTATCGGACTTTCTCCAAGGGTTGACATCAATCTACAATATCACTCTCCAATAGTTGACATCAATGACAACCAACAATACATACCAACTATCCATAAACCTAAGCCAACTATATGACAATCTCCCCCTTTGGCATTGATGGAAACACTTATTCATGAAAATATTCATGCTTATACTCTTTATCAATGTTTCTATCTCTCCCTCTTTGACATCAATGGAAAAGGGTATCTCTCTTTGGGGCTGCTCCCACTGGCTAAAATATCCTTGGGGATACTCCCTCTATCTATGTGGATTTGCTTTTTCTTTGTGTTTATAATCCTCTGATTACTCTCTTTCCCTTCATATGAATAATATCTCCCCCTTTGACAAAGGGTATCACTCTGAAGTCATATCACTCATTCTTCCCTTGTGACAATCGCTCCCCTTGGAAACATGCCTCTATTCTCTCTCTCCAAGCATTTACCTTTGCATCTGATAAATCTCTCCCCCTTTTTCCTATTTATGGTGCTTCCTCATGTACATCTAAGACATATAAGATAAGAATTCAAAAATATTCATTTTGGAGTAGAAATTACTCATAGTCTCTGGCGAAGATACTCAAGGGCTTCCTATGGAAGCGGTTTTGTAAAGATGTGTGCCACTTGTTATTTTGTTCCCACATATTCAACTATGATGTTCTTCTCTGCAACCCCTTCCTGTAGAAAGTGATACTTGATTGGAATGTGCTTCGTCTTGGAGTGCATCACTAGGTTTTTTCAGATACTGATGGCACTTGTATTATCACAATAGATTGGAATGGGCTCATCATACTCAACTTGTATATCTGTCAAAGTTTGTTTCATCCAAAGAACTTGTGTACAACATGTTGTTCCTGCAATATACTTTGCCTCGGCTATAGATAGAGATACTGATGATTGTTTCTTGCTTAGCCATGATACTAAACATTCACCCACGTAGGCCTTTTTATCGACGAAAAGGCCTATCAGTGACCAACAAAAAGGTCTATCGATCCTCAACAAAAACATCTATTGGATATTGATGAAAAGTTCTATCAACGGTTGAAAAAAAGGTCTATCAACGATAGATGAAAAGGTTTATCGATGATCGAAAATTTTCTTTGCATCGATGATCAACGATTTTCTGTGAACTACATTTTGTTCTCACTTCGTCGATTTTTTCAAAATCCAAAAAGATCCATCAATGATCGACAAAATTCCTTTCACATTGCTGAAATAATTTAACTTAGATATTTTTTACCAAATCCGTGTTGGATCTAGACCATTCATCTCAAGATCAATGTGATCTCAATCGTCGATCCGTTGAACTTCACCAAATTTGTAGATGAATCTCGATTTCCAATTACAAATCAAATTCCATCCAAACCATTGATTCCCTGTTGTGCACATACCATCTTTGAGGGAAAATCATGATGTGGGAGGCAAATGCGCATGCGGAAGGATAATAACATGTAAGGAAGATGCAAATGCAGGAAAAGCAACACATTTAAAACATACGTGCATGCAGAAGAGGAAGGCATGCAAGGCACACATGCAAGAAGACGCAGCCAGGACATGGTTAGGGTTTTGGTAAGAGAATGTAATGGATGGTAAGCCAAAAATATGTATAAATAGGTACCTAGGAGGTCTAGGTAAGGGGTTGTTGTTTTGGGTTCGATTCGATTATTCTTGGTTGGGAGTTCTGTTGCTATGAGGTTTGGAGTAGGAGGTCATGTTGATTTTCATTGTATCATACTGTTACTCCGATCTATTTTTGTAAGTTGTTGAGCTGAGGCAAGGGATGAGGGTGGATCTTGAGGGTTAGATTGTAGGCTAAGGAGCTTCGTGCAATCTAGTCTGCCTCACTGTAAGATCTTGACCAGTTTTGATGAAGATTTATAATGTGTGTGACGCTATAGTTTGGACTAAAGATAATAAAAGAGAAGAATAGCCAAATCATTATGGATGTATCCTAGAAGGGGTGAACCATGATAGACCATGTGTTATGTGACTAAATGTTATGTATCTTCTTTATGTTGATGATTAGATGTTAAATAAATGAATGAATGAATTAGTTAGATCTGATATCTCACATGCATGAGTAAGAATAAAAATATAATAAATATAGATGTATGAGCTAGTAATTGAATGAAGACCATAGAGGGTGCATTCACATATCCCCACTCATTTCTAGGATGCAAGCACCTGAGCGTTGCAAGCACCCCTGAGAACTATTTCGGGTGAGACTGCGTAGTGCATCCTGTGCGTTGTGTTTCCTTCTAGGTTACCAGGAGGACCTATAGTTTTAAGGAGGGTTTTGTTGGAAACCAAATCAGGACATGAACCTGGTTCAACCCAAGAATGATAGTAAGGAAGAAGAGAAGACCAACAAATGGTTATGTTCCTGGTTGGAACAAAAAGGGATTGAGTGAATGAGATATGATGAAGAGTCATGAAGATTGGATGACACAATGTTAAAATAATGAGAATATAAAAGGGGATGTTGAGACCATGGAACCCAAAAAAGGCAGAGATAGAGAGCTGGTTGAAAACAAAGGAGATGAAATTTGCACAGAAAGATAACATAAACTCGAAGGTAACACCACACAATTCTTTTGGACAAGTACGTATTCAACGACTTCCATGAAGTATTTTTCTGTGATTTCACGCATGTGTTGCAGGAGTGGATATTGAGGTTGAAATACAACCACCCTACAAATCGGATCCGACGACTAGAATGGAATCCTGTTGAGATTGCACCGTTACAACAAGTTGACAATAAGTTTACGTGTGCAATAGATTTCTGGTTAGACAACATTGTTGCATGATTTATCAATAAATTTGCAGTAGATATTGTGAAGTCTTACAACGCAGCAGAGAAATAGTTATTGAAGGGACCTCAACGTAGATATATCAGATCATTGTACACTTCCATCAAGATGCTACTGTATAAAAAAGGTGTAATGACAATGGCCTCAGATAACTAAACTTCCCTGTGTGCATGGGGGAAGGGGGGAAGCACTGACAAGAGACAGAGAAATGGAGGAAGAGATGGATAAAGGAAAGAAGGAGGAGGCCTTGGATCCAATCATGATGGAGGAATACCAGATCAAGCAGATCATGGCAAAAACTGGAAGAACACGCAGTGGATTACCCTAACAATATAAGATAAACAATAAGAAGAGAGCCATAGCTGTGAGGGAAGGCTTAGAAAGTGACGAAGAAGAGGTAGATGATCTCCGGGCTGTGGAGTAGATTGTGGAAATCCTACATGCGACATATGAAAGGAAGACAAGAGGTCCAAGAGTAGAAATTGGAGGTATAAATCCTATCCATATTAGTGTCAGTGTGGAACCCATAAACCCATGTGCGACTAATACACTAGAAATAACACCGCCATTTAGACAACTAAATTTCAGTGGAAGAAATGCAACATGAAGTACATCAAAATAGGGAGCAACGACTAGGGGAGCCAGTTCAAGAAGCAGTAGTCAAGGATCTACACCACACAGAGGTAGTATTTCAACATTCATGATGGCAGGACATGATCCCACCATCAGGTTACCATAATTCAAGGGAGAGGCATCGAAAGACCTTGAGAAACACTTTTTTATCTGTGAAAATATCTGGGAAGCAAAGCAAATCATAGATGAGGATACCAATCTTGCACAGTTATCCATCACGCTAAGATATTGCACACTGGATTGGTACATGAGCTTAGTTGCAAAAAATCCACCAGGAACAACCATAATGATTGGGGATATCAAGAAGTTGTTGATAAATGAATTACAAAAGCCTAGCTCAGAGGATCAATACATGAATGAGATGATAGAGATTAGGAAAAAACCAGGAGAATATGTCTAGGATATAGACCAAATATTCATACAATTGAAGGGAAAGTTGAAGTATGTCATGACAGATATGCAACATAGTCATTTGTTTGTCAATTCACTACTACCACATTTTAAATACCCCTTGAGACAACCAAAGTTTTAGACCCAGGCAGAGGCTCTTGAGGCATCCTTGCAACTAGAAGAGAACCAATATCAAAAGACAGATCCAACAATAGAGGAGCTCAAGGAAGACCTGAAGAATCTAACATTTCAATTAACCAGAATAGGAGTAAGGACAAAAGTTAAGTTTTTTGGTGTACCACATGTAGGACAAAAGGACACCACAAGAACAAATACCCAACATTCACGCAATACATGGCAACGAGACTTCCAAACCCTTTTCCATCAGGGGGACTATGGTGTGATATTTGTAAGACACAAGGACATGATCCATATCACTTCCCAATGATGCAGAAATACCAAACATTGCCTAAGAGTTCATATTGCAACTTTTGCAAGTCAGTAGGCCATGATGACAAAGATCGCGGGACAATGGAGTTGATGAGGGAAATAACATCAGAAACCTATATGGTGCAAGTAGAGATGATGACAGGGCAAGTTGCGCCACATTTTAACCAAGTACCAACCCTATATAACACCGTGCCACAACAATATAACATTGTGCAACTGTAGTACAATACTGTGCAACCACAGTATAATCCCGCACAACCACATTATAATCTCGCGCAGTATAACCAAATTACATAGTACAACGCACCATGAGGAAATCAAGCTGGCTACATTGGTGGAGGATGAAGTAGAGGAGGCTTTGGAAGAGGTAGAGGACCGATGGTATTCCATAACTGTAAAAAACCAGAACATTATGCAAGAGAATGTCCACTTCCACCTGCAACATGTATGTATTGTCTTGCATCTGACCATGACACAAAACACTATCCAATACTATTGGGGAAGATCGAGGAAAATAGAAATCATAGCAATCAAAATGTTTAATGGATTTTTGTAGAAACAAGGGACGATGGAAGAAATATCAACATAGTTGAGGAGCTAAGAGAGGGGATGATGCAGTAAGACAAGATCCAACACAACACCAATGGGTAAAGAAGAGCGTTGAACCACATAAGCAGTTTGATGTGCAGAACAAAAAGGAGATATTAAAGCAAGCTAGAAAAGAATTCTTGAAGCTAGACATTGCATCTACATCAACTACACAATATACTTAGGACGTGCCAACGTATGAGATGCCTTCATCACTGGATAACACTAATTAAGCAAAACCTATAGGACAAGTAAGTACCATAAAGGATTTCCTGCAATCCTGTGTTATACTACTAAATTATCCATCATCTATTAAAGTGTTACAAAATATGTTAGAAATATGTAGCACAAAAGTAGAGGGAAATCTCGAACAAAAAATAGTTAATCATTTGCATACGAGTAGGAGAACAAGCAAAGAATTCAGATTGAACGACACCATTGGATATTTCAACATGGGGGATATCATACTAGATTTAGGCTCTGAAGTAAATGTACTATCCAAGAATACATCGCAATGTATGGGAGAGCCCACATTAGGATATTCACCCATTTAGCTGAAACTAGAAAATCAACACAGGGTTCTGCCTATTGGAAGGTTAAAGGGTGTGACAGTAGATATGGATGGAGTGTGCACTAAATCCTATTTCAAAGTGATAGAAATTGTGGATGGTACAACACCTTATCCAACATGGCTTGGCTTGTATTAAGAGTTTTATAATCAGGCCATAATCAATCTAAAGACGAGGAAGATGAATTTAGAGTCAGGAGAGTACATAGTCATTTCTCCATTGGATCCATCAGACGGAGAAAGGTTTGTAGAACCCACTTGTTTAGACCTGGAGGAAATTAACCAGTTATATAGAGCCACCGCACGAGAGGAATATTATGTGAATCCAACTGCGTATGGGGTAATTAGTTGGAGAAGTATCACATCATGCACGTTAGACTCAGATACAGGGTTGAATAATTGAAAGTAGATATTACATGAAGTCTCCACAAGAAGGTGTGCAAGAATAGGCCGCGTAGTAAGATGGGCAGGTACAGAGATAAGAGCACCTCCCAGATTTTATGGGGTGAATGACTTAGAGGATTTCCTGACAAGATATGAAGATGAAGTGTTAGAAAATTAGAGGCTATTAGATCTAGACATATCACTCAAGGAAACACCTACAAGATGGTGGGTTGCACACAAAGAGACAATAAAGGAATGGTACCAATGTAAGCGATTACTGTGCATCAAATTTGGCGCAGAATAGGGAAGAAACCAACTGCAAAGATATGACGGACAAGGGACACCATCAAAACACTTGGATAAGTGTAAAACAATATGGAAAATGACACCACCAGAAGAATGGACTCATCACTTTATTCACACATTGGAAGGGATTCCAACAAATTGGTATGTAGACTAGGAACTGCGCAGAGGCACTACAGAATGGACAGTGTTACAACATAATTTTACAATCACTTTTTCATTTGAACATGATAACTCCAACATAGATTCAAAACTCAAATAGATCAGAGGGGTAATATTCATTCAAGAACCAGAAGTTGAACTCATAACAAAGTATGAACAACAGAACATACAAATAGTGAAAGAACTACTGGCATGCTACCATGTGCAGAAACAAGCATTGGATGAAGATGACCCGCAGAACATTGAGATTACAGAAGTTGAAGGTGAAAGAGGGGTGGAAGGTCCACCTCTGGAATCATAAGTGTTTGTTGTGCCGATCAAGGTGAAGAAAGTCAACATTGGGACAACTGAGAATCCCAAAATTGCCAGCATTGGAGACTATTGGGATGAACAAACAATAGAAAGCATAAAAGATTTATTGCATGAGTACAATGACATGTTCCCAACAACCTTTACAGAGATGAAAGTGATCTGAAAATGATAAAACTTGTATCTTTTAAATTATTTGTAAGTGTTACTTATGTGTGCTTGGGAAAAGGGATCAATTTGCAAACACATAAATTAAAGAGTTTTCACACTTAGGATGCAGATAATAACCAACAATTAACAGCCATCAGTAAACACATAACACAAAAAATGATAAAGGAGTTCACTCCTCTCTTGGGCTACATCTCCTGGTCCAGCTTCCAATGGATCTCTTTTATTATTTTCTCAAAATGCTAAAAACAATGCTTTATAGTGCTCAAAATGCCAAAGAGATGGCTCCAGTGGCTCTAGAACATCCAAAACCCCTAGCTGGGCTCTTTCTACACCTGGTTTGGCCAAAAAATGAAGAAGACATCCTCCTGGAAAGTTTCCTCTTCAAGCTTGTTGTCTCTGGTTCTCCAATTCCCACCTGTGTGTGACTAACCCAACTCCTGCAACGTTACTGTGCCAAAAACCCAGCACACCACGCATCCCACAATTCGTGGAAATCTATCGAACCATTAGTGAGTTTAGCGCCCCCTTGGGTGGAGGTGTTGGTTGCATGGGGGGAATATGGCCATGTCCCAATGCCTATCTCGGCCCCCATTGGATAGTGGATGGACATCTGCGCCAACGGTTATATGGTATGGCCATGTGGCCAAAACTCCGCACATTCTAGCTTAACCCCATTCATCGCGCCATTGGTTATGTGGAATAGTATTATGGTAAGACATGTGGGCTATCCTCCTTTCCGCACCATGGGTTCTATGGTATGGTCGCATGGTGTGTAAATTAGGGGCTGAGGCTAGGCCCCGACCCTTTCGTCCGCCAACCCAACCCAAATTGCAATTCAAATAAATGTTAACACATATGTGGTTAAGAACTAAGCCGCGGGCGGGCTGGTAGCCCGGGCCCTGCCAAAACATTGACGTGTCCCTGGAGGTCAGGGGTTCGACCCCCGCAGACTACACCACATTTTATACACTAGAGGGGTGCCATGTGGCAGCCCATGACTGGGCCACGTGGAACCATATTACTTGCCACGTGTCAACAAACCATTCGTCCACATATCTGCCACCTAGCCTGCCCAGTCAGCTTGCCAACTTAACACCTCTATACAGTGGCTAGTCCACGTCACCTTCCATGTGTGGGACCATACCCTGCCACGTCAACACTGTACAATTAGCAAAATTTTGCATGTTTGGAAAAATGAACAGAACACGATATCTCACTCATACGACATCCGTTTGAACCTGTTCAAGTTGCGTTAGGATCATGAGAACGAGTTCTATGAACATGTCCATTTTGAATCAATTCCGAGCACTTTGAGTTTTGAGCAAAATTTGATCCCCTGGATCACTCCTCCCCATTGGGAAGCTTTTGGACCTCCAAAATACTACTTTCAGTCTATCTAAAGATGAGGGTATAGTTCCCTCACCTTTCCAACCTCAATCCACTTGGCCTTGCTTGGATTTGTGCTTTTAAGACCAATTCGAAGGTATTCCACATTCCCTCGTTTTGAAGTTCTCATCCTCCTATCAAGGATTGTGTCTTCATGCAGTTCTGAAAGATATTTTGGTGAGAAATCATCTATATAAGGAATATGAACATGTTCTCCTTGATCATTAATCAAAGGAGGCTCATACAATCTCAAATTCTCAACATTGACAACTGCATACATTTGCATATAAGGAGGAAAATCTAAACAGAAGACATTGTTACCAATCTTTTTAAGAATCTTGAAAGGTCCATATCTAATTGGTTTCAGTTTTTTACCTTCTTCTTTAAGCCTCTCTTTGCTAATGTAAATCCAAACTTCATCTCCAACTTGGAAACTATGATCAACACGATGCTTGTCATGTCTTGTCTTGTATTTGGTTTGGCTATTTTCCAACTGTTCTTGTACCATTTGATGCACCAACTGAATTTGTTCAATGAACTTCTTTGACCTATCAATGTCATAATGACCATCAATAGAAATGTCTTTCCCAAAGATAAAATCTAAAGGATATTTGGGCAAATAATCAAAACATGCTTCAAATGGAGAGGTTTGAGTTGAAAAGTGCTTAGATCGGTTGTAAGCATACTGAATGTAGTGTAGGTGCTCATCCCAAAGCTTAGGATGCTTGTTGCAATAACTGCAAAGAAGATGCACTACTGTCATATTAACCACTTATGTTTGACCATCAATTTGTGGATGAAAAGTTGTTCTCTTTTTCAGCTTGGTTTCCATGAGTTCCCATAAACTTGACCAAAATTTCCCAATAAATTGAGAATCTCAATCAGAAATAATGGATTTGGGAAACCCAAAATGTACCCAAACATGTTGAAAGAACATATGTGTCATTTGCTCAGTTGTAACCTGCTTCTTACAAGGCATCAAAATACACATTTTTCCAAAACGATCAACCACAACATAAAGATAATCATGATTATTTTTAGACATAGGTAGACCTCCTACAAGTCCATGGAAATGCTTTCCCAAGGACGAGAAGGAACCAAAAGTGGATTATACAAACCCAACTTTCTATTTCTAGGCTTGCTTGTAGCACATAGATAACACCCTCTTACATATCTTGAAACACTTTCATTCATTTTAGGCCAATATCAATACCTTTGGAAATTAGCCATCGTCTTGCCTACACCAAAGTGGTCAGCAATAAGAGAAGAATGAGCTTCCCTTATGATGTTGACACTTTCACCCTGTGGAATACATAGCTTGCCAAGATGATACAAGAGATTATCATGCACATGGTAATCCAATTCCTCAACTTGGTTAGAAGGACACAAAGTTGCATAAACCTCTTTAAAATTAGTATCTAAAGCATATTGTTCAACATAGCTCTCATGCATGATAGAATTATGCTTAAGAATAAATGAAACACTAACAATAGGCCTATAAAGCATATCAAAAACTTTCTTATAAATTCCCTTTTTATACCTTATAACCAAGTGGAACTGTTGTAGAAAACCCATCCATCTGAAGTGCCTTGCTTGTTTCAGCTTCATTTGTGATTGTAAGTATTGCAATGGTTGATGATCTGTGTGATTGATAGTTTCTTTTCCCAACAAATAATGTTTACATTTTTTCACACTTTGCACCAAAGCATACAACTCCTTATCGTAAGTAGGATAGTTAATCGATGCACCATTAAAAGTTTTAGAATGAAAACAAATGGGCTTACCATGTTGCAATAAGACTGCTCCCATTGCATAATTGCTTGCATCTATTTGGATCTCCAATGGTTGTCTCAAATATGGAAGTGAAAGAACTGGAGCTGAACTAATCTTCTCCTTCAATGCATCAAATGCTTTTTGTTTCTTTCCTCCCCATTGGAATTTTTTTTTGATGCTTGTCACTACATGTAATGGAGCTGCAATTAAAGAGAAGTTAGCAATACAATTTCTCCAATATTGGGCTGCTCCCAAAAATCTTTTTACATCAATTAGATTGTTGGGCTTTGGCCAATCTAAAATAAATTTGACCTTGGAGGGATCAATTTTTAGTTCTCCTCCTCCAACAATATGCCCCAAGTAAACAAATGAGGTCTTTCCAAACTCACATTTGGACATCTTCAAAAATAAATTTTCTTTCTTTAAGACATCCATAACTTGCTTCACATGCATAACATGATATTCACGAGATTTGATAAATATCAAAATATCATCCAAGTATACAATCACACAATCATCAAGAAAAGGTCTTAAAACATCATTCATGACTCTCATGAATGTAGCATGAGCATTGCAAAGTCCAAATGGCATTACCATCCACTCAAACAAACCTTGATTTGTTTTGAAAGATGTCTTCCAAGTGTCTCCTTCAGCAATCCTAATCTGATGATATCCAATATAGTAAAATATTTATCATCTTTCAATTGATCAAGCAAATCATCAATTCTAGGAAGAGGATAACGATTATCTACTGTATTCTTGTTCAAGGCCTTGAAATCTACACACATGCACCATGTACCATCTTTATTTGGTACTAAAACAATTGGTGATACACATGGCAAAGTGCTTGGCATAATGACCCATTTTTCAAGAAACTCTTGGATTTGTTTTTTAATTTTGTCATTCTCCATGATTGACATCCTGTACATACCAATGTTTGGAAGAGGACAATCTTGCTGCAATTGTATCTCATGTTGGATATCCCTTTTTGGAGGCAATCCCTTTGGTTCCTGAAACATCTCATCATGTTGGTTAACAAACTCATATAAATCAGATTTCAACTTTGAATCACAACCTTGGAAATCTTGTTTTTCAAAATTTTCTTTGGGTTTGATCATCAATAGGACAAAATTCTTACTAGCAGTGACTAATCTCTTCATTTGTCCAGTATTTACAAGTGACAAATTCAACTTCTTTGTATGTGCTCTAATAATGTACTCAACTCCATTTTTAAACAAATGATACTTGTTCTCGTGACGATGAAAGATGACTCTCCTATCATATAAGTATGGGCTTCCCAACACAATACCACATATATTCAAAGGAATAAAATCAAGCTATACCTCATCTATAAAATTTGTAGTGATGGAAAATCTAAGTTTACACCTTCTTGTCACATGCAATTTGGCATTGTCACATATCCATCCTAGAGGGTATGGTTTAGGATGTGGAGTAGTTTCCAATTTTAGTTTCTTGACAGTGTCTTCAGATACGAGGTTTGCTTGATATCCAATATAAAAAAGAGTATCTATTTTGGTATGCTTTGAAATCACCCTTATGTGGAAAATCTCTATTCTTTATTTTTCTTGTTGAGTTTCATTGAGGATATTACTACTTGGAGAACTAGTACTTGCAATAGAGTCCTTACCTTGAAAAACCATGGCTGTAATCTTTGTTTCATCACCCAAATCAGAACCTAAATCATGTTGTACGGTTGCAAAAATCTTTGGTTTCCCCTTATTGTTGAACTTTTTGGGTCTCTTTTCAGGATGAAGTTTCCAACAATGGTCTTCATCATGGCCATCTTTTGAACAGTGTTTACATGTGAGTTTCTCTCGCTCTTTCTTAACTGAAGAATTCTTTCTTCCATTCCCCTTGAACTTCTTCTTTCCTTTGTCTCCATGAACAAAAGGTTTCTTGCTGCCCTCTTGAGGTTCATTCCTCCCTCTTGCTTCCAAATGAGTTTCCTGTACACAAACTTCATCTAGATTTGTAGGGTTAAACACAAGTATTGTGTGCCTAAAGTAACTGTGAAATCCTTCAATATATTTGAGTAAAGTTTCTTGAGAAGACAAATCTGTACCCAAAATCAAATCACTTCTTATAAATTATTGAGTGTAGCTTTGAACATTTTTCCCTTTAGCTTGTCTAAAGTTTTTCCAATCGATAATATCTTTCTGCATGTATGCTAATGGATAAAATTGTCTTTTAAGTGCAACAATAAAATCATTCCAAGAGGATAAAACTTTACCATGTTTCTTCACGTCCTCTTGAGTTTTGGCTTCCCACCAAATGAGTGTTGCATTGTCCAGTATTAAAGAAGCAATTTGAATCTTAGTTTCATCATATGTGATCCTTTGTATCCTACAATACACTTCAATATGACGAATCCAGTTATCCAGTTTCTCATCATTTACCTCTCCATTGTACATAGGAAATTCAAACTTAATATCAAGCTTAAGCAAAGGAGTTTGTAGAGGAGTTTTACCATGTTCTTTTGGAGAATTTGGAGGTGGTTGTGAAATGGTGGAAGATGGAGGTGAAGGAGGTGGAGAATCACCATTCCCTCCATTTCCCTTTGGAGTTTTATCACCAATGTCTCCATTTCCCTTTAGAGGGTTGGAGCTTTCACCTTGCAATATTGCATTTCTTTCTTCAAACAAAAATTTCACCATCTCAGTGATATCATAGAAATATTTTCTGAGAGTTTCTTCCTCTAAAGGAAGAGTTCCATGAATCTCCTCATGAGCCATACTTGGTGAATATCTCCTTGAAGCTTGAGGTGATTTGGTAAATCTCCTTCTTGATAGTTGAGAACTTGGCTCTACAAGTTGACCTTCTTCTCTTGTAAGCTTCAACCTTGTAAGAATCAGAAAACAAAACACTTGCAAACAATCAAGCCTTCAAAAACCTATGCTCTGATACCAAGTTGATCTGAAAATGAGAAGACTTGTATCTTTTAAATTATTTGTAAGTGTTACTTATGCATGCTTGGGAAAAAGGATCAATTTGAAACCAAATAAATTAAAGAGTTTTCACACTTAAGATGCACATAGTAACTAACAATCAACAACCATCAGTAAACACATAACACAACAAATGATAAAGGAGTTCACCCCTCTCTTGGGCTACATCTCCTGGTCCATCTTCCAATGGATCTATTTTATTATTTGCTCAAAGTGCTATAAAAAAGTCCTTTACAGTGCTCAAAATGCCAAATAGATGGCTCCAATGGCTCCATCAAATCCAAAAACCCCTAGATGGGCTCTTTCTGCACCTGGTTTGGCCAAAAAATGAAGAATATATCCTCCTCAAAAGTTTCCCCTTCAAGCTTGTTGTCTCTGGTTCTCCAATTCGCACCTGTGTGTGACTAACCCGGCTCACGCAGAGTTACTGGGCCAAAAACCCAACACACCATGCATCCCACAATTCGTCGCAATTTGTCGAACCTTTAGTGCGTTTAGTGCCCCCTTGGGCATAGGTGTTGGCCACATGGGGGGCATATGGCCACATCCCAATTCCTATCTCGGCCCTTGTCGGATAGTGGATGAACAACTGCGCCAATAGTTATATGGTATATCCATGTGGCCAAACCTCCACACCTTCTGGCTTAACCCCATTCCTCGCGCCATTGGTTATGTGGAATAGTCTTATGGTAATACATGTGGGCTAGCCTCCTTTCTGTGCCACAGTTTCTATGGTATGGTCACATGGTGTGTAAAATGGGGGTTAGGGCTAGGCCCCAACCCTTTCCTTCACCAATCCAACCCAAATTGCAATTCAAATAAATGTTAGCACATATGTGGTTAAGAACTAATCCTTGGGAGGGTTGGTAGCCCGGGCCTTGCCAAAATGTTGACGTGTCCCCAGAGGTTGGGGCTTCGACCCCTGCAGACTACAACAACTTTTATACACTGGAGGGGTTCCACATGGAAGCCCACGACTAGGCCACGTGGCACCATATTACTTGTCACCCAGGTGCTATATGTCAACAAACCATTCGTCCATGTATATTCCACCTAGATTTCCCAATCAACCTACCAACTCAACACCTATGCACAGTGGCCAGTCCATGTCACCTGCCACATCATCACTGTACAGACTCTATGGACTGTACAGTCAACACAAATTTTCTTGTTTGGAAAAATGAACAGAAAATGATATCTCACTCATACGACGTCCGTTTGAACCCGTCCAAGTTGCGTTGGGATCATGAGAACGAGGCCTGCGCACGTGTCTGTTTTGAAGCAATTCCGAGCACTTTGATTTTTGAGCAAAATTTGATCCCCTGGATCATAAAGGCATAGTAGGAGAGGTAGGAGAGATGAAGATACCTCTCAAATCCGAGGCTAGATTAGTCAGACAACAACCATATAGACTGAACCCAATATATAAGAAAAAAGTAAAATTAGAGAATGTAGGAGGCCAGGAAGCATACTCATTCACATATGGATTCTCAGGCTACCATAAGATCAAGATAGCCCCAAAAGACAGGTACAAGACCACTTTTTCCATAGAATGGAGGTCCTACCAGTACATAGTCATGCCTTTTGGACTGAAGAATGCACCAACAATATTCTCTAGAGTAGTCATAGTTGCATTCAAAGAATTCATCCACCAGTTTTTAGAGGTATATCTGGATGATTAGATAGTCTACAGTCTATTGAAAGACCATGTAGAGGTATTAAGGTTGATGTTGGAAATATGCAGGTTGTTCAGACATCATTAAATATCAGGAAGTACATATTTGGGACACCTTTTGGGATACTATTGGGCCATATAGTGTGTAAACAAGGCTTGCTAGTAGATCCTGCAAAGATTGCAGTGATTGTCAATTTACCACCACCAAAATTAGTACATCAGTTGAGAGAAACATTAGGACACACATGCTACTACAAGAAATTCATAAAAGGGTATGCACAGATCACTACGTCGATGGAGAAACTGTTGAAGAAAGATAGTAAATTTTAGTGGAGTGAGGACTGTCAGTAAGGTTTGGACACTCTAAAAGAGAAGATGGTAACAACACCAATACTAGTATTCCCAGATTGGGAAAATACATTTCATGTGCATGTAGATGAATCAATGATAACACTTGGAGCTATTCTGGCACAACCAGAAGGAGGAGAGCTAGACCATCCTATATCATTTGCAAGCATAAAATTTTCAGAGTTAGAGAAGAACTACAATACTACAACAAGAGAAGGATTAGCAATGGTATATGCATTGCAGAAGTTCATACACTATCTACTTGGGAAAAACTTTAAAATGTTCACAGATCATTCTACCCTCAAATACCTAGTCAATAAGCCAGTGTTGGGGGGGAGAATTTGTACATGGTTACTGTTGTTTCAGGAATTTGACTTTGAAGTGATAGTCAAACTTGGGAAGTTGAATGCAAGACTTGATCACCTGTCAAGGATCACTAATGGAGAGGAACCTACGAACTTAGAGGACAACTTCCCTAATGCACGATTATTTTTAGTACAAGTAGCTGATGAATATTTTGATGACATCATTCAATACTTTATTACATGGACCGTGCCACAAGAATTCAACATTGCGTAGAAGAAAAATATGGTAGTCAGAGTTGCAAACTATCAATTGATTGCAGCAATCACTAACATGACAAAACGAGGCACAATAGAAAAAAGGCTAAGTCAATTGATGTTGATGGAAGAAGATAGGATTCTAGCAGGATTTCACCAAGAACTATAGAAAGAAAGGGACACAACTTGGCATGATAGACATATTAAAATAAAGAGTTTCAAGGAAGGAGACCTAGTCTTGGTGTATGACAATAAATTTATTCAGCACCCAGGAAAATTCAGAATGCATTGGTTGGGACCATATGAAGTGAATAATGTCACAGATAGGGGAGTTGTAAAGTTGAAATATTTAGGAGGTACTGAACTCAGAGGAATGATCAATGGGAGTCGACTGAATTTGCATAGGGATAGTTGACCTCCTAGTACTTAGAAAACACTGCACAGTAAAAAGATAGGGATATAAGGGGAAAAAATAGAAAATAGAAAATCGAAACAATTTAGCGCATAGGGAGGGACTCAACAGAATAGAACTGGGAAGATGAAATGGGGCACTGCAAGAAAACCAGGGTTCAAAAACACGACGTGTAGAAGAACGATTAACATGTAAAATGGTATAGTGCGCATGAAACATAACGAAAAGGGGAAAAAGGTGAAAAGTATCAGTGTGACACAACTGTCATTTTCCCGTCACACTATAAAATCGAAAAGAGGGGGAAAAGCGACCCATTGTGATTTTTTCTAAGGATAAAAATGACGAGTCGAGCGGAAGAGCGAGAGAGTGTGCAATTGTGTTACCATCCATCAAGTTGAGAGATTGTAGTTTGAATTTAACCACCATGTCGCCACCTCGAGTTGGAGCACCAAGTAGAATTGGATGAAGCACCCAGAGTAGCACACAAGGACCACAAGGTGAAACCAGTGAGATGCTGATAGTGGTGGATGTGAAATAAATCCACACATCGGGATACAAGAAAACCAAATTACATGTGGAGGAGGAGAAATAATCCATATAGGATCCTGAGTAGTTGGTAGAGGACGCTGAGCGGACGAAATCCGATGCATCCAGGGGAAAAGGGCCTCATGAAGCATAATCAGCCATGGATTCCATGCAGTAGGGCCTGGTGCCTGAGCCAGAGTAGGAAATAGAGCAAGATAAGAGAGTATCATCCCCACAAGGTAAAAATAAGCTAATATCATAAAGCAGTATGCAGGGCGTTCAACACACTCAGGAAGAGCTAAGTATAGTAATGCCAAAAATTCCCAATGAAGTGAAAACTGGGGATAACATGGTAGGAGGAGTCGACGTCCTTCAATACTCTAACCATGATGTCTCGGATGTAAAACATTTCCCAGATTTGACAACACAGAGATACCTAGAGAGTTCGGGATAGGGCCCATCAGGCGCACCACTTTTGGAGCCTGCACAGTGGATCTTGGGCCTGTACAACACATGTATCATGAACCTCTTAGACATATTTCACTTCGGGCACAGGAAATACATACATTGATGTGTTAAACAGTTTCTATCAAGGGTGCATGGAGGTGTCCTATGGATGGATAGGCCAGTACCAATCAATGTTGACTTCATCGTAGTGATTACAGGGATACCCAAAGATGGGGAGAAGTGGGAGCAATACCTAGAAGACAAGACTCAAGAAAAGGACATCTCCGATGAGATTAAAGCGAAGTATGGCATAAAGAGGGGGAATAGAGGAATCATGAATAATGACATCAATGATCCTCTGACTTGATTTTCAACGAAATTACTCGGTTGCAAATTAATGCACAAGTGTCGAAAATAAGAAGTGCCCGCAAGAGTAGTAGAAGTTATGGCGCAGTGCACAAAGGGGAGCTCGATGAGCTGGGCCCTGTATCTACTCAACCCATTCCTAGAAGACTATAAGGATGTGAAAGACTAGGTATCTGAGTTCCATTACTCGTGGTTACTCATCCTCATTGAACTTATGGGGTGGCATGAACTGAAATATACGATGTTCTTGACAAGGATAGGAAAATGTGGTGCAACACGCTACACATAATTGTGAAGCACATAAGATCCCAAGGTAAAGAAAGTAAACAATGACATGTTCACACAATACTTAACATAGATTCATATCATCGTGGAATATACATGGAGGATATCACCAGAAACTGTCCAAGACTATGGACAGATAGTGAATATCCATGCATCACGTCACATCATGTGGTTACAGGAAAAGAAGGACCCAACCAAGGAGTAGTTGCAACTGAAGTACTGTGTGACGATGCAGGACATCCACATGTAGGTCCAAGAGTGGCATGAGGACTGAAAAGTACTAGAGATTCCAAGATAAATGCTAACAATACAAGTCCATATGTAGGGTAACACAATCCCCATGCAACAGATAGGCAGGAATGGTGCTAGCCAACAAAAGAAAACAAAAATAGGTATAGTGGGGCAAGAAAATCAATTTGAACGAAGACTAGGACACAAAATAAGTCATAGCATGGTCCTACACAGGGCCCACAGGCTACAGATCAGGCACCCGGAGCACCGATAGGACAGGTGAGTGAAGAGGAAGTGCATACAAAGGTACAAGATGTAACCATGGAAAATGAAATTGAGCAGGATACTGACATGGACACACAGATGGTAGAAGCATCTAAAAAACCATATGCCAAAATAAAGATAATAACGGAGCAAGTGGCGCCAGGAAAAAAGGAAAGGCCCATAGGAAACAAATGGAAACGTCACTGAAAACAAAAGACGTAGAGCTGATAGCCACGACATTAGAATATTGACTGTCAGAAGTATGGGAAAATGCGGAAAACCATCGAGCTTCAATTTTGGAACAGGTACAGAAGGTAAAAATTGTGATAGAACATTTGAGGATCAAGGCGGAACAACAAAAAAAGGAGAAATCGACGCCAGTAAGAGAAGGAGCACCTGTCGGAGAAACATTACAAATCACAGTGCAGGGAAGTGATAACTTTATCATAACACTAAATATATGTTCATCGATGAGGAAACGATGTAGAATCCCGTGAAGGATATCAAAAAATTAGTCTTGGTGATGCCCAAGATACCAACAAAGGCGTTGTATAAGTTACAGGTTAGTGTCTCACACGAGATTCATTCCAGAGAAAGGTCCGACGTGACGAATCTACAAATAGCGTAGGAAGAAAATATGGTACTGAAGGAAGCCATCATCCAGGAAGGGAAGAAGAAAGAGATAACACAACAAAAGGTGGATCATATGGAGACCCATATAGACGTAGTCTTTCAAGATATCTCAGATGACACAGTATTAGAGGAAGCATCTTTGGAGGAGAAGATAACAAAGATAGCACAAACTCTACAACAATATAAAGATAAAATTAAGGAACTAGATTAGCCAGAAATACCTATGACTCCCCCAATAGTCTGAGTGCAAAGAGAGCAAGACGCGATAGTCATTGCAAAAAAAATCGCATAGAACATACATAGAGTGGTAGAACTGTTGGAGAAGAGCGACCCGCTATGGACCCAACTATTAGAAGACAAGAGTCTGCAAGAGCTGCAATGGAAGGAAGATAAATTTCATGCAACAATGACAGATGCCAAGCAACGACAGAGGAAAATGTCACTGCTAGAGAATATTAAGACAACTGCAGAAATGAAGAACCTTTAGGAAGAATAAAAAGTGATGCAGGCACCAAAAATCATACGACAGGCTCAGTTGGAGCCCCTACAGGAAAAGGTAGAACAATTGGTTGTGGAAATCGACGTAAAAAAAACATGCCTCAAACATATAGGCTTGGAGGGGATCGATATATTAATACCTCTAGTCACAACGCAGGTGGTCAAAGCCATGTCAGTAAAGAACAACCAGGCTCAAGAGGAGTGCCAACAGATAATAGATATGTACGAAGCACTGACACAAGCAATGACAGACACAAGAGTTAGGCAGTGACTCAAGATGAGGCACGATGTCAGTGTTAGGGGCCTGTTGGGCGTAGGCCATATTTGATGGAAAATAATGATGTGGGAGACGAATGCACATGCAGAAGGATAAGCACGTGTAAGGTAGACACTTGTGTAGGAAAAGAAGCACGTGTAAAACATACACACATGCAAAAGAGGAAGGCATGCGAGGCATGCATGCAAGAAGACATATCCAAGATAGGTTTAGGGTTTTGGTAAGAGAATGTAATCGTTAGTAAGCCTAAAATATGTATAAATAGGTACCTAGGAGGTCTAGGCAAGGGGTTATTGTTTTGGGTTCGATTCAATTATTCTCGGTCGGGAGTTCTGTTGTTCTGAGGTTCAGAGTAGGAGGTCATGTTGATTGTAATTGTATCATAATGTTACTTCGATCTATTTTTGTAAGTGGTTGGGTTGAGGAGAGGGATGAGGGTAGATCTTTAGGGTTAGATTGCAGGTTGAGGAGCCTGGTGCGATCTAGTCCACCTCACTATAATATCTCAACCTGTTTTGATGAAGAGTTGTAATGCACACAATGCTATAGTTTGGACTGAAGATAATAAAATAGCAGGATAGCCAAATCGTTGTGGATGTATCCCAGGAGGGGTGAACCACGATAGACCATGTGTTATGTGACTGAATTTTATGTATCTTCTTGATGTTGATGATTATATGTTAGATAAATGAATGAATGAATTAGTTAGATATGATATCTCACATGCATGAGTAAGAATAATAGTGTAATAAATCTAGATGTATGAGCTAGTAATTTAATGAATAACAGAGAGGGTGAATTCACATATCCCCACTCATTCCCAGGATGCAAGCACCTGAGCGTTGCATCCACCCCTAAGAACTATCTTGGGTGAGATTGTGCAGTGCATCCTGTGCGTTGTGTTGCCTTCTGGGTTACCAGAAGGGCCGATAGTTTTAAGGAGGGTTTTGTTGGAAATCAAATCAGGACCTGAACCTGGGTCAACCCAAGAATGATAGTCAGGAAGAAGAGAAAACAAACATTCCCCAAACTTCTCCAATCTCCAAAATCTTAAACGACTCAAGGGAGAAATGTCCTTTGTTTGTAGCCTATTGTGTAAAAACATTTTTAAAATATAAGTGTTTCGATCACTATGTTATTTAATGTTAATGTTGTGATAGAATGATGCATTTACTTTGTATTTTACATGTATGAATGTTTTTGTGCATTTGTAATCATTTACATTCACATTTTTAATTATTTTTCATTTGAATTTATATGTTAGTAAAAAATGGTAGTAATGAGACTCAACTTTGAGGATGGGTATGTTACAGACTGGTATCAAAGACTTTTTTTTGTGGTAGCATGCCTCAATGAGGGATTTGGGGACCTTACAGATTGGTATCAAAGCTTTTGGTTCAACTTCAGACCCATATGGACCAAAGGCTAGTGTGAATTTTGTAAATTCTCTCTTGTAGATATTGATCTGTGTCAAATTTGGGGAAAATTGTAAAATTAGAACAAAACCCCCAAATTTCTAAACAAATTCAAGTATAATTTTCACTCCTAATGGTCGAAGAGATGATTAATTCCATCAACCTACAAGTTGCAGAGTTAAAAATTGGCCTAGGGGGTTGAATTTCATGTTTTCATGGCATATGAGGAGTATATGAATCAACAACTTGGATCACATTAGAATTAGTGATCAACGACCCAGATTCATTTTGAGTTAATTAAAATTCTTAGTTCGCTGAAGAAATTTTCTTGGTTCACTGAAATATTTCAGAGGTTAGTAAAATTCGACGAAGTGGGAACAGAATTTGAATCATCAAAAAATAAAATCACAGATCACCAATGGAGAAAATTAGTTACCATAGGATTTTTTGCGCCAATTCGCTCTATAAAACTCCACCTCTGAATTGGGGCTATGAGTCCACAAGAAAAGATAGGCTCCTAAGGGTGTCTACAGTCCATTGTAGCAACTCAAAACTCACTCAAACACATTGAAGTGACTCTTAAAACAATTCCATCTACCTATATCTCTTCCCCATCAGTCCACACAACCCAATGGATGCGATTTCTTTCTTTGCACCACAGTCCCTCAGACAATCTCCATCCACTTCAAGGCTCCAACACAGATTGTACATAAATCTGTCTACTAGGGGCTCCAGGAAATATAGTTTCAATAGGAGTTCTCACACAACATTTAGAAATTATATTGGGTAATTTCCTCAACATGAATCACTCATAGGAATAACAACCTCATTCTCAACATAATTACAAGATTCAACAAGCTATCTTTCATACCCACTACACCTGGCCACTCTTTGCCAACATTTAGCTCTGTTTTTCATCCCTTCTTACTCACTGTAAAAATATTGTATTCCTTCCTACTCGAATGTATTCTTCTCCCATGTTGTCTTAACTCTTACTTTCCTCCCCAGGGATGATTACACGCAACCCATGTTATCATAAATGAGTGGGTTGACTTCCTCACCCAACCCCTTACCTGAATTTAGTGATTTGAGTGTTTAATAAGTCAAAGGGATAAATGGATAAATGACAAACTGATTAATGAAGATGGATTAAGAATCAAGACATATGAAAACCCCTCAAAACCCCCATTAATCCCCCCCTCTTGTGGAATCAAATCCCCCCTTAATTCTAGTCCTTGCTTGTCTATAACCAGTGATTCATTTGGCCTGCGACCATTCATAATATTTATAATTATACAATGCTACATCAAGGGTGAAAACTAGGGTGTTACAATATTTCTTGATGTGTTTTATTTATGTAATGTGTTTAATTTTTGTTGTGCATGTTTGAATCACTTACGTTCATGATTTTTTAAGAATTAATTATAATAGCATGCTTGTATGTCATGTTGTGTATATTTTTGCATTTGAATCAACATGTTAGTCATTTTGGCAGTAGCATGGCCTAGTCAGGGAGTTGGGTATGTTACAACAAGAGAGTTCAAGTTTATGACTCCCAACTTAAGGAACTAGTCAGCTAGTTTAAATATCAGGGTACGAAACCCTTAAAAATGGATTGGTGCATATTGGGACTTCTACTCACCTTTCAATAAAAAATCCAAGGAAACAAATGTAGGCCATGTATTGAAGCCATAAATATAACAATCAATATTGAAGAAAAAATGGAGTCAACCTCATAAGATAAGGAACATAAAAGGCAAGAATGAGCCTAGAGGAAACTATGTAAAGAAAAGGGCCCCAATCCTTAAAATGTGAAGAAGGGATAGGAATTGAAGACCATTTTTTTTCAA
>JZKD02S1037964.1:30825-48403 GCA_000966675.3 Picea glauca | reverse complement strand
GTTCACAACCAACTTTAATGAACACATGGAACACATATTAAAGAATACAAATGAATTTGAGCTAGATCACACACCTAAGAACAATGCAAAAATGGTTTTTAATGTATCAAATATCAATAATAAGACTCCATTCCTAGTAACTACACAAATGATAAAGCAATGAAAGACAACCATACAAATAACCAATATATCAACAATAATTAGAAGGCACTAGAGGATATTCTAAGAAGATAATAAGATAATATTTATAAGGAAGGATATAAAGAGCCTAGACCCTTGGAAATAACTGATTAATGGGGAAATGGAATGGTGGGTGAAGAAATAAAATTATTTAGCCTAAAGTTTGTCGATGTATTTATATATAACTACCAAGATTTGAAAGGTATTCTCAAACAATTCAGATAAATAAAAATAAAATTAAAACCCAGTGTGACAATTATAAGGCATATCACATATAGCATGTACGCAAAGTACAAATTAAAAACATGGAAAGAACTTTAGAACTTACTAGATGTCAACATAGTTTACACAATAGAGGAGAGCAAGTGGGTATCACCAATCATGTTGGCTATCAAAAAGAATGGAAACTTGAGGATCTATGTGGATTTATAAAAACTAAACTAGATAATGATTAAGGACCCATTTTTAAATGTCTTCTAGAGAGGAAATTTAGAGTGAGTCACAAGAAGAGAGACTTATTCTTTTGGAAATTGGTATTTGAGTGATTTGTAAACCGTCGTGGATATTCCACTGGAATAGTTCATCACAATAGATCTTAAAATATGATGAAATATTTATTATGCAAGTTTATTTATGTAGATCTCATACTTATTGTGTCTAGATTATTTCTATATTTTTTTATTATTATAGAAAATAACTGAAATATGAAAATAAAATAACATACACATGAAAGAACACCATCTACACAAATAAATACAATATTTACCTTGGGAAACCCAATACAAGAGAAAACCCAACTCGAAGGTGAGACCTATGCTCTATTCGCTTTGCTTCAGTTATAAAAAATGCAAATACAAAGGAATGGGCACTCACTACATAGTTGCATATGACATTATGTCTTGAAAGGTTGCTACAAAATCTTCCTCCTCCTATGTTATTCTCTAAAAATACTACTCCTAGATGTTTTGTTCTCAGTTATGGAACAAGTATCATACTAAAGAATGGAACCCCTTCTCCTCCTAGTGACATGGTATATAACATAGCCTGATAGTCATCTAGGGTTAGGTTTTGACTTCCTCAACCCTAAATTAGTGATAAGGTTTGGAACCTCTATAATATTCTTGAAATTACACATGTGGATAGCCCCATATATGTGAGCAATGGGGGTTGACATCGCATCCACTTGTACCATGGTGGTCAATAAGGTAGATCAACTTGTGGGAGGCATAACTTTCGCATATGAGCTTTGATTGAGGTGTTTTATGCCCTGTTGGAAAGGTATCCGTGTGTATATTAACGTTGAGGGTATGTGCTCATGTTTTGGATGTTGTAACCCCCAAAAATGTTTTTTGATTCCTCAAAATGACTCCAGAAGTTTCTGGACCCCAATTTTCCAAACTAGGACTTGCCATTGAAATGACCCTGCAAGCTAATTCCTCCAATTTTTATACCTGTAAAATACTAAGATAGATGACAAATTATATGATAATGCATTATGGATCATTGAGATATGGATATGAATCGATAATAGAAATTGACCAATCACTTACTACAATTGTGAATAAATGAGGAGCCTATTCTTATTAGAGAAAATTTTAGGGGCTAAATTTCACCCATGGGATAATTTTCCATGTTTCCTTCCAAAAATGGATTTTCCAATTTCAATTTTTTCTAAAAATGATTGACCCAAATTATATAAGATAAATTTATTTCATTCTAAAATGACCAAAATTTTCTAGAAACTATATAAAATCCTCAGAAATATGAATATTTTTACAAAAATATTGTCAAATATTCTATTGTTGTCATTTTAATAATTAGTAATGTTTTCCAAAGTTTATACACTTTAAGTATGGATCGCTAAAATTTTCCTTGATTTATTGGAAAATGTGTGCTTATCAAGTCAATACATTATCATGTTTTTCTCAAACAAATATTGAAAACTTCAATGATTGTATTCACAAATAATTGGAAGTGTATTTGGATAGTTGGTCACTATTTTTTTAATTTAAACAACCACATCTTTGATATGTTAATATGATGAATAAGTGTACAGAAACATGAATGTCACTAAATATGGGGAAATACCATTTTTCAACTTTTTAGGGAACTTCTACAACATATAGTCTTAAAGGAAGGAATAATGGTAGATCTTGATAAGGTAAATGTTATCACATACTTAAGACCTTCTACTAATCCATCAAATATTAATTCATTCTTGGTACACAAAGGGTATTATTGGAATTTTGTTAGAGGATATGCATAGGTAGCATACCTAATTATGGAGAAGATACTAAAGAAATTTATTTAGAAACATGATTTACAATAGAGTTTTGAAACACAAGATAAGATTATGAATGTGCTAATCTTGATATTTCCAAATTGGGCTATGGAATTCCATATACATTTCAATACCTTTCATAAAACTATCATAGTTCTCCTCACATATCTAGGTGATAATGGAATGGATCACCTGATATATTTTTCAAGTTGAAATATATCGCCAATTAATTGAAATTTTACAACACTATATAGTGGGAAGCCTTGGGTATGGTATATGCCCTACAAAATTTTTGGCATTCTTTGTTGGTTAATTAGTTCAATTTTCATGTAGACCATTGGGATTTGAAGTATATAGTGAACAAACCAAATCTATTGAGTAGGCTAAACTATTGGTTGATGATGTTTCAATAATGTGATTTTGATTGTAAAATAGGGGGAGAGACCATGTTGGAGTACCAAATCATTTGACACGGGTCGACAATGGAGAACCAAAAAAGGAAGGGGAAGGAGAAATTCTCAACACTAACCTATTTAAGGCACATGATACTCCAAGATATTTGGAGGATGTCCAATACTTCCAACAACATGGATAGGAACCTTAATGCACAAGCACAACACAAAGGAGAAGTCTAGTTTAGAAAGCACTCTAATTCAAGATCCTCTTAGGAAGCCTATATAGAGTTAGAATGGATGATGTAATGAGGTGTGTGTAGAAATTAGAAAGAGATAATTTTATTGAATAATCCTTAGAATGGATGATGTAATGAGGTGTGTGTAGCATTTAGAAATAGATAATTTTATTGAATAATCCCACTATCATACTATTGTATGCCATTTTTCTCAAACAATGACAACCCAAAAAATCATTTTTTCTAATTATGGTGGCATACTATTTTCAAGGATTGTTCTAAATAGACAAAGAAATGCAAGCAATGCTAGATTATGAGTAACAAAGTACATACTAGATATTTCAATGAGCTCTACTCAATCCCTTTGATGCAATATTTTGAGCATCGGGGAATATATTTTATCACAACTTTTATACTAGCTAAAAGAATACAATGTTGGTATATTATCATCACAATGACCTGGTTAATAAAAGGGGTGTCGTCCAGGAAAGATAGAGAAACAATGACATAAGCAACTACTATATTGTCTAAAGGAAATATTTGTAGGTTTCTATATTTGATAAAAATAAATTTTGACTAATGTAGTACACATTATAGTATGAAAACTATTAAGAGTTTAATGAAATTTTCAATACCATGCACCATAAGAAAAACAAATTCCACTCTAGAGAAAATGGTTAGGTACTAGTGTCTACACCCATAAAAATATGTGATTTAAACAAATTGGAGTGAGCCAACTAATTTTATGTCACTTTATGAGCATATCATACAACATGGAATAAATAGCTAGGTCATACATTCTTTTGGTTAACTTTTGACCTAGAAATAATAATGTCGATAGAGTATTGAGTACCATCACTAAATATAGTAGTCATAGAGAGGTTACAAACATAGAAGTATGTTTATCACTAATTAGAGGGAGTTGAAGTAGTTGTATGAGTATTATTGTGGGATACCTTCCAAGAAGATATGGCCAAATGCACAATGAATTAGAACTATGACATCCAACTATCAAACAAAGAACTTGTAGAAGGGTAATTATTCCACTTATATGATAGTCAAAAAAAGGACAAGGTTGATAATTTGACCTATGGATAGCTAGGATAATATAAACCGAATAAATTGTATGAAAATCATAGGAGGAGTCACTAAATCATTGGGTTACTAACTCCTGTAAAGCTGAACACCTGATTGAGGAAAAAATTATATGAAGTGGTCATCGCCATTTAGTGTTATGGACCTCCATCTAAATAAGGCTTGGAAGAGTCCATTGGAGGAAAATGACAGAGAAACTATATGCAATTATCAATAGAAGGGTGCAATCACAGGAATGACATGGACACAAGGAATATCATTAGTATAACTTTTTAGTTCAAAACATAACCATCAATCTGATGAAGTAATTTTAAGGTAGACACAAATCGATCATGGTTGTTAGCAACATCCACTATTGGAAATAGGCCTATAAGGTTCCAGCACAAACATAGATGGAAAATTCACCCTTATTGGAAATTATAACCCTTATCATGTGATCATCACTAACAAATCAAGCTTGGAAGAATCTATCGCAAAATATCATAGGTATAGGCACCGATGAAAAGAAATTGGTGTAGAGAAAGTGGTTGAAAGTAGTCTATATAGTTATTGGTGGTCCATATTAGGAATCCTAAGTAGTTAGGATATTGGTGTTTTGATGGCCCTAAGGGCTCCAAGAAAAATTGATACATGGATATCTAATAATTATCCACATACAAGAATTAGGTGAGCCACTCATGCATCACAAGTATACACAAATTCAGCTAGGGAACATTTGGGGCACCTAATTAAAGAGTTAACATGATTTAAAAATACATCTCCATTCCATACTTGGTCCACTAAGAAGAAAGATTGTATGATATAAGGAATAAAATAATCAATCAAAATACATCTCCATTACATACTCGGTCCATTAAGAAGAAACGTTATATGATTCAAGGAAGAAAATAATCCATCACACAAAGGTAGAATTTTTTCCCATTAATGTCAAAACCTTATGCAAAGTGTTCAAAATACATAAAGATGTGGAAATATGGGAAAAATAAAATTTCCCTTCATTGATAAAGGAGAATATAGAATTATTGTTGTTTTACCTCACTAGACATTCCATACTTGGTCCATTAAGAAGAAATGTTATATGATTTAAAGAAGAAAATAATCCACCCTCATATGAATATATGTTTTCTCTATTATTCCCCCCACCCCCACCCCCACCCTCACCCTCATATGAATATGTCTTCTCTATTATTCCCCCCAATGTGAGGGTGGGGTTGGGGAAATAATAGAGAAAACATATGGGTGAGGGGAATAATAGAGAAAACATAATATGTTTTCTCTATTATTCCTCCCACATATTATTTTTTCTCTAATATTACCCCCACCCTCATATGAGGGTGGGGGTGGGGGAAATAATAGAGAAAACATATAATATGTTTTCTCTATTTTTCCCCATAGAGAAAACATAATATATTTTCTATATTATTTCCCCCACCCATGTTTTCTCTATTATTCCCCCCACATATTATGTTTTCTCTAATATTACCCCCACCCTCATATGAGAGTGGGGGTGGGGGCGATAATAGAGAAAACGTATTATGTTTTCTCTATTATTTCCCCCACCCCTACCCTCATAAGGATGGGGGGAATATTAGAGAAAACATAATATGTTTTCTCTTTTATTCCCCATAGAGAAAACATAATACGTTTTCTATATTATTCCCCTTACCCATTTTTTCTCTATTATTCCCCCCACATATTATGTTTTCTCTAATATTACCCCGACCCTCATATGAGGGTGGGGGTGGGGTGAATAATAGAGAAAATATGGGGGTGAGGGGAATAATAGAGAAAACATATGAGGGTGGGGGTGGGGTGAATAATAGATAAAATATGGGGGTGAGGGGAATAATAGAAAAAACATATTATGTTTTCTCTATTATTCCCCCCACCTAATATGTTTTCTTTATTATCCCCCCCCCCCTACCCTCATATGAGGGTGGCGGTGGGGGGAAGAATAGAGAAAACATATATTCATATGAGGGTGGGAGTGGAGGGAAATAGAGAAAACATATTAATATTCATATGGGGGTGGGGGGAATAATAGAAAAAACATATTATTATGTTTTCTCTATTATTCCCCTCACCTAATATGTTTTCTTTATTATTCCCCCCGCCCCTACCCTCATATGAGAGTGGGGGTGGGGGGAATAATAGAGAAAACATATATTCATATGAGGATGAGAGTGGAGGGAATAATAGAGAAAACATATTAATATTCATATGTGGGTGGGGGGAATAAATTATCTATTATTCCCCCACCCCCATCCTCATTTATTTTCCCTTCACTGACAAAGGAGAATATAACATTCTTGTTGTTTTACCTCACTAGACATTCCATACTTGGTCCATTAGGAACACATGTTATATGTTTTCTCTATTATTCCCCCACCCTCATTTATTTTCCCTTCACTGATAAAGGAGAATATAACATTCTTATTGTTTTACCCCACTAGACATTCCATATTCGGTGCATTAAGAATAAATGTTATATGATTTCGGGGCGCAAGTAATCCGTCATACAAAGATAGAAATTTTTCCCATTAATGCCAAAACTTTATGCAAAGTTCAAAATACATAAAGATATGGAAATATGGGAAAAATAAAATTTCCCTTCACTGATAAAGGAGAATAAGGAGAATATAGCATTCTTGTTGTTTTACCCTTTTTTTCCGATGGGGAAATTTATCGATTATATAAAATATATAGTATGTTCTCTGGAAAGTGAAATTTCAGAGCCACTATTGTGGTTACAAAGCTTGATTGATGATTCTTTCGCCAATAGTGGTCTCTCAACAAACAAATTGGAGAAAGATCATACAATGAGAAAGAACATACAATGAGAAGCTCAAGAAAAAAACTGACATATGTAGCAGAACAAAGTTCTACAAAATAAGAGGAATAGGATAAAACTAAGATCTAGAGAAGCCTTCAATGAATCCAAATATAGAGAAAGACTGAAAAGATGTGAAGAGCAGGACTAAAATAGATTTAGAAGATGAGGAGGGCCCTCATGGCCATCTATCCAAATATTGTAAGTTAAAATACCCTCTCTTTTTGTATAGTTGCCTTGGATAGAATGTCTGCAGTTTTGTTGTGATCATGGTAAATGTGATTAAAGCAGAGATTTTTGAATGAGGGAAGTAGTAGTCTGATTCTGTCATTCCAAGCCAGGAGGGAAATGGTTTGTAGATCACCCTTGTTGTTCAGCCACTCAATAATTATTTTGGAGTCTCCAAGAACCTGAAGTGCTTCAATATGATGTCTGGAGGCCAGGAAAAGTGTGGCCCAGGTGCCCAGTAATTCATCTATGGTGTTGGTACCTGGGCCACAATTAAAAATCCATCTAATGTAGGAATTTTTGTAATTTTGATCATCCCTCCAACACCACTTTGAGTGGCATTTGATGACGTTGCTCCATCGAACCATCCAGTTGGGGACTCCTCTATTATATTTTTCCTCTTTGTGTTCAACAATATTGTCTTAAGTGGATGTATGCCATTCCAGATATCGAAGAGACCAGGTGCTTTATATGTTGTTGTGGAGGAATAAAGGGTCTTATTTTCAAAAAAAAATTGTTTCTGTCCAACCAAATGGACCAACATACCACGGAAGGCAAATTCTTGGATTTGTGCTCCCTATGAGTCCAAGAATCGAAACAGTCATAGAGAGTTGGCCCATCCCAAGGGGTTTTGAGATCAAGTATCGAATTGATTTTTTCCCAAACCAATCTGGAGTAGGAGCACATGATAAATAAATGGTTCGTTGATTCGACGTCGTTGTAGCAGAGATGATAGATGTTTGGACCAGTCCAACCCTTCTTTTGCAAGTTATCCCATGTGTTTAATTTGTAACTAGTCATAAGCCAGGTGAATAGTTTTACCTTTGTAGGAAGGAGCCAATTCCAAAGTTGTTTCCTCCAGCCATGAATTACCTCACTAGATGGAAAATCAAGAAAGATATCAAGGATGTATATAAAGTCAAGCACCTAAAGGTAGGGATATGGTGAGCATTGGTGAATATTTTGACAATTTTTTTCATTAAACCAAATGCATCACTGTGAATTCGAGTCCTATGGGGAATTAATGTTTTATATCACACAAACCCTTTTACAAATCAACCTTGAATACAATATTTGTGTCCTAAATCCTAGACAGACCATGATCTTTGTGTTTTATTTCCTACACAAGTTCCACTACGGAACCGACTTCGAATTAAAGTTAGTCTAAGGATGGACAAGTCTAACATTATCACTAGCATAGGACACCAATACTATGAACTTAGAAAGCACCATGTGGTGAGATAAAAAAATTCCCACGTGATTAGCTCGCTTGACAAAATTTTATAGGTACCCAGTCCTAGATTTGAAATAGATTTAATTGTGCTTGATAAACATTTTGGATCCAGGGGATATATGATGTATTATTTAATTTCAATTTATAAATTTTGTGGTTCAATGATGATTTATAACCTTAAGTTCTCACACTACATGTATTTTTTTATGAAATTGAAGTTAACCAAAACTATAATACATGGAATATTTTTGTTTCAAGGGAAAGGTGGGTGGATTTCAAAAGGTGAACCGAGGAATGCATAAATCTTAATATTTTCTTAGATACACAAGAACATACAAAATAAATAAATCTATACATAGTTTATTTTCAAAATTACAAACAATATTATTGAAAATTTGTATAATTAAATCATTGAAACATATTTTATAAAACTCATGGTTGCATAAACCTAAACATATATGAGAGTTTGTGCTCTTTTTACTTGCATAATTTATATTTTTACTTGCATAATTTATAGCATGGAGTTGCCACTTATTATAGCTAAAATTTAATGCCATTTCAAGTTTGCGAACTATTTTGGACCTCCTATTTTATATTCCACCTCTTATTTTGGACCCTGCATTTTATATTTTGACCTCCTATTTTAGATTCAATAAATGTAAATCATAGTGGGTGCCCACTTCCACATGGAAACACTTAATTTGTCAACATGTTTTGTATATAACATTTGTTCATGGCCAGAGTGGGCCTAATGGTTAAGAACATGTGTTTCCTCCTAAGAGGTCACAAGTTCAAATCTAGAGGGGGGTAGGGTATGTATACCTCTATAGACTTTACCAGTCAAATCGCTGGGTAGAGGAGGTCTCATACACCAATTTGGTGTCTGGCTTGGCCGTGACCTTAAATATATTATTATTATTATTATTATTATTATTGATATGTTTACCTCATTGAGATCATACTGGATTTTAGTCTTCATGCATTTCCTTTACTTAATTTCTTAGATCCACTTGTCCTAATACCATTTTTGAAATATTATATAATTACAACAATTTTTTTTTCTATAGATCCAAGGAGGAGTTTGTGCACAATTAAAAATAAGGAATCAAAATATTATTACAAGATTAATAATGTCCCTTCAAGTCCAACACTTCAATACTTAGTTTTTAGGCAAAATGGTCGAGTTTGTAGGAAGACATTTACATTTCAGAAAACATAAAGAGATAAATTACCTTAGCTTTGTGGCCTCTAAATTATCTTGTACTTCATTGATTTAAGCAAACTTCATTTGGGGTTACAAAGCTAAGGTCCTTTGAATTAAAATTAGCTTGTCCTTCCACTCCTCTTTGTCGACATTATCATGCCATGTGAAACTTTATGATTGTTCCATTCACTTATCAACATAACCTTGATGACATCATTATTGATGATGTGTCATGTTTTTATCTCACTGCCTATCTCTTTGATCCTAACTCTAACCTAATGAACATTACACACCCTTTTGTATACAATGAACATTACACGCCCTTTTGTATATAGGATACTTGGTAGAATCATATACCCTCATGCACATTTCAATCTTTGTGCATTTCCTTTACCTACAACCTTGACCCAAACTTGTAATATTATATAATTACAACTTAAATTAGGATAATCAAGTTCACATAGGCCAAAAAATATACTTACATGTGTGCCACAAAGCTTAAGATTTGTGAATACAAACATGATCACACCATATGACAACCTGTTTGTGCGCCACACTATCCACAATGGAATAATCAATGACATCAAGGAGGGTATTGGCCAACCAAATCTTGCCACATGTTAGAATGACGTTAGAGAGAAAAATCTAAGCAAGTAGACATGTGGAGGCTTCTAGAGTGCCATGCAACATTGGAAAATTTTGAGTACTTGAATGTTTCCTTTAAAAATTTGGATAAATAAGGCAAGTCAAACTAGAAATGTTAATGAAGTGTAATTTATAAATTCTTAGAGTACATGAAATTGGAAAGATTTTATGTCTCGTGTTCTTTTGAGTTGCACAAGTTATTATATGTACCCAATTTTAAAATTAATTGATAGTTCCTTTAGAATGGGACCCTAGGAGGGTTTCATTCCTAATACTTTATGACACGTGATTTGTCTAAAGAATTTGATGCTTGTGTAATTTCATTTAAAAGTACTTGGTTAGGCCTGAAACCCAAACAAATTTCAAACTTATTGTTCATTACTTGTGTAAGTCTTGGGACTTCAATAAATATCAATGTAAGTCTTGGGACTTCAATAAATATCAATTTCGGAAGTAAAAAGTACCCTTTGAACTATTAAAGAATTCATAACCCATCATTGTCACATGGCAATATTTGGAACCAACACTTCCAACCTAGTCTAGAAATAGGTTATAAAAGGGAGGAAATGGCATGGACTACACATGTGGTTGGACCATGTGTTAGAACCTAGGGTATGCACCTATCCTACAAGTCCATTATTGGAGAAATAATACTCCCATATGACAAGGTATGGTTGGTCCATTCACATGCCACATTAGTAATAATGATGTCATCATGTTGGTGTGGGTCTGTGAACTCATCACATGGCCCTTTATCCATGTTCCTCATTACCCTTTCCTTGTGGGCCTCTTCTCTTCTTCAAAAACCTAAAATGATATAAAAGTTGTTTTTATTTAGGGTTAGGTCTAAAGGAATTTATTTAATTGCATAAAACATAAGAATTTCAATCCACCCATTAGGGTTCTAGAACCAAAATATTAAGGAAGTATATGTTAATGCCTCATTGTGGTAGGACCTTACTATTCCATGTGTCCTACCACCCTGCATTGATTAAATAATAAAATTGAAATCCATCCTTTGTGAAATACTTGACTTACTTACCCAAATACACTAGCATTGTGATCTAGACCCTAAACATTAATGAAGTCTACTTAAATGGCCTATCAAGTGACAACCCTATTGAATTTATTTAAATGATGTGGCCCTTATTGCTCTTAGAATGTGTTCTTGTAATTGCCCCCCTTATCCATATCAACATCCTTCTTATCCTTCTCTCAAATGGACTATAAAATTTATAGAAATTATCCTTTTATCATTGTCAAGTCCAACGCCGTTGGAAATTGTGTTTTCATTGATTTCAAATGATGTCATTGATATCACAGGTAGGGGGAGACTAACTATTTTCAATGGTAGGGGGAGACTTTGATAATTGAACCAGACAAACAAAGGAAGCATCCAGAACATGAATCCATGGACAGAAAAAGGAAACAGAGAACATATTTGTGCGTAGATAGGTTCTTGCAAGATATTGCAGACATGATGAGAAATAAAGAATATAGGTATGAATATGTAGAAGAGGTGTTAAGCATGCGTTTAGGATGGGATGAAAGTGAACAATTGATCTAAGAGAATTTGGGCTGCATAGAGTTGAAGAAAATGAAGATTGAAAGCTAGATGAGATCAAGAAGGTACAAAGATAAACCTTGTGACAGAATGATTACAGACTGTTGAAGCTCAATGGATAGAGGAATCATCCAGATTGTTAAGACCAAAGAGAATTAGATTTTTACCATGAAGGAAACTTTGTGTTTGAGTCAGAGGACATTGAAGTCGTTGATTCAACATAGAGAAAAAATATGGATCTTTGGACAGAGCATGCAAGGTGACATAGAGTCCGATGATGAAGGAGACTTTGAGTCAATGAAATTCATTGATCTATCGGAGTAGTTGTGGGAGAGAATTTGGACCGTTGGTCAGATGGAAAGGCCATTAGAGAGTTTGTGTGCAATATTGCACAAGGACTCTGATGGGACAAACTCCAAGTTAACTGGAACCGTTGATCTAACAGAGGAATAGAGAACTAATAATCGTGGTCGTTGGAAACATATTTAAGTTTTTAGAGTGATCAAGTGCAACGACAGTTGTTGATCCATCAGAGAATAGTCTTGGAAATTCTTGGACCATTGATTAGAGTGCGAACCATCGGAGTGGTTTTTGATACTTGAGAATGGAGTCTGACGACGAGAAGGTTCGAGGACTATATATCCATCAGAGTATCTACCTCAAGTGTTGATATATGATGATTCTTTTCAAGGAAGGAAAGTGACACCACGTTGATGTGTTGTGACAGCTTGGTGGTTAGAGTGACTAGGATGTCAACGTGGTAGATAGAGTGTTCCAGAGTTGTTGTGTGTAAAATTTTGATTGTGCTAGAAAAGAGTGGACCCATTTCAGCGTGGAGAATCTCAGCTATTGATTAGACACAAAAAGTATATCTCCACCATTCATCGGAGAATTGTTGGAGTGGATTGTGACACCTACAATGAACATACTCCCACAATGACAAAGAACAAACATGAGGAAATCTTAGTCGTTGAATTCAAGTAGATATTTGTTTTTTCATCAATTGTTGAAGTAGACTATATGACTTGTGGTGAACATACACCAACAATGACAAGGGACTCTATGAACCAACAAGATCTATATATCCCTTGGAGATTTTGGTCGGAGAAGATACTGACCGTCGGTCATAAAGGTTATGTCTCTCAGAGTGGATTTATTGAGAAGTGGACGAAAATGATGAATAGGACCCCGCCATCCAATGATAATCGTTGATCGAAGAGCATAAATGAAAGGACAACCATATATATGTCGTGAACCCATTTGGATGTGGATATCTTTAGGTCGTTGTATCAAATATCAGTAGTTGAGTTGGCACGACGAATAGATCTCTATCGCTCATCGGAGTGGATCGTGTTACCAATAGTAAACATACTATGACAACTATGACGACGATGAGGAACTATGAGAATGATTATGATCCATAGATCGACAAGAAGGCAAGAAGTAATCTTAGTCATGGTCCCACCTGATCAGTGAAAGAGAAAATGAAGAGAGCCATCGTGTAGGTTGAAGGAGTGATCCGATCAGAGCCATTTATTTTATCTCCTAAGGATTGTTAGATCCGTCAAAGAATATCATCAGAGAAGATCCATCGAATTGAAGTTTATATCTGTGATATTGTTATTTCGATGATGATGATCATCGCCCTGGTGGAAAAGAGAGAATAGATTGACGGTCATGATTTAATAAGGGAAAGATTCGATGGCCTCTGAGTGTTGAGGTGGTGTTAAGTGTTTTGGTACCCCGATGATCTCGATATCAAGGAAACAATCGATGAACGATATCAAATCTGGTCTAGATCCAATGGTGGATGAGCGGAAAGGAACCAATGAATAGATCGTGTGAGAAGGAAGGTGTCTGAACCAGTTTCAAAGGATATTTGAAGTCTGATTTTGAGGAAGAAGCAAAGGGATTTGGAGCCAACCCCATGGATTTATTTTTATGGACAAATCCATTAAAACATGGAGTGTATAAATTCCTTGAATATGTCTTGAGGAAGTATTGGAGAAAAAACAGTGGAAGGATTTGCATGTAAGTGTAAGAGAGTTGAGGCTTTGAGGTTTGTAGTGGGAAAATAATGGGAGAGTGAGGAGCTCTGAGTCTAAATAACCAAGATAGTGGAAGAATGTGAAATTATGTGTGAGTGAACTTTAATGGAAGTGGATCTTTGTGACTCTAAGGCTCTCAAGTGTTAGAGCAAGTATGCGAAGAAGTGGAAGAATGCATATAATTTGATAGAGTGAGGAGTTGTGAGTTTTAAAAACCAAGAAAGTGAAAGAGTACATGCGAGTAGGATAAAATCTGAGGCTCACAAGGCTGAGGATACAAGAGAATAGAAGAAAGGAAGATATGAACTTTTGAGGGTGGTTGGGAGGTGCAAGGAATTTCTAGACTTGTGCAGAATGAAAGTGTTGAGACAAAGAAACAAATTTATACAGGTGAAATATTGAAGGAAATAGATAATCTAGTATTATTGACATCTTGAAAAGATCGATTTTTCCAGTAAAATTAATATCTATAGGTAGTGATGATTTGGTGCTCAACTAAGAATATTGGTGTCTCCTACAAGTTGGTGCCTGCAAACATTATTGTTGATTGGGTGCTCATCTAAGGGGATTGGTGTCTCCTACAGGTTGGTGCCCACAAACATTATTGTTGAGTGGGTGCTCATCTAAGGGGATTGGTGTCTCTTGCAGGTTGGTCCCTACAAACATCATTTCTTAGTGGGTGCTCAACGAAGGGGATTTGTGTCTCATGTATGTTGGTTCCTGTTGGTTCTCAGTCAAGAGGATTGGTGTCTCCTATAGGTTAGTTCTTGCAAACATTATTACCGAGTTGGTGCTCAGTCAAGGAGATTGGTGTCTCCTATAGGTTGGTTCTTGCAAATTATTACCGAGTTGGTTCTCAGTCAAGAGGATTGGTGTTTCCTATAGGTTAGTTCTTGCAAACATTATTACCGAGTTGGTGCTCAGTCAAGGAGATTGGTGTCTCCTATAGGTCGGTTCTTGCAATCATTATAGTAGTAAGTTGGTGCCTACAATATTTTATAAATATTTTTTTGTGGTTTTATCCTTTATTGGGTTTCCACGTAAAAATATATGTGTACTACATCTTTGTGTTGATTTATGTTGATATTTAATTCTATGAATTACTTATGATTAATTCTGTGATGATTAGTTAAAGTGGTAAAAAGAAAAAGTGGCTAAAATATGTGCAATACTCATCCAACTCCCCTCTCAATATTTCTAAATCTTCCAACAATTGGTATAAGAATGGTTTCCTTGATGAACAATCTAATCACTAGAAGGAGAATCCTTGTAGCACACATGGACTGGATTCCAAAACATTCATTTGATGGAACAAACTGTATAATATGGAGTACAAGAATGGAGACATGTCTACAAGCACTAGGGTATGATGTCTGACAATTAGTTGGCATTGGTTACACAACCTAAAAAACTCCACCAACAAATGATCTAGAAAGGAGGCATGTGAAAACAATACAGTGGCCATGAATTCCATTTTAAGTGGCTTAATGGATTCTGAAAAATCCAAAGTGGGACAATGCACATTAGCCAAATAACTTTGGGACAAGCTACACCATCTTCACGCAAAGCAAGCAGCCTTAGACATGTTAAAATGGACAAGGAAGAATAAAACAAAGAAAGTGACAACCCAGATAGTGAATCATATGTTGAGGAGGATCATGAAAATACAAAAATATTCCTATGTTTAAATGTCTTATTTGTGGATAAATAGGACACCTTGTTGCTGAATATTGTTATGCAAAAATTAGAAACAGACAAGAGGAGATTATATACTTCAATAAGGATAGAATATATTTTGATTATAGTGACAATGAAACAAAAGACAATCTTGAGATTGAGGTTGAAGTGGATCTTTAAGGCATTTGTGCTTTAGAAGAAATAGACAAACTCAAATAAAAGAATAGAAAAATGAAAAATGAATTGCAGAAAGAATGAAGATGAGATAGTTGAACATAAAAGAGGACCTATTTGTGATCAAGATGAAATCACAAAGCTCAGAAGAGAGAATATGTTACTGAAGGAGAAACTCTCACAAAGCCTTGAAGAAAAAAGAAAAAATAATTAAACTTTAAGTTGAAGAGGTAGAAGTAACACATGAATTGATGGAAAGACAACTAAAAGAAAAGGATCAACGCCGTGAGGAAATTGAAGCACAAAACACCTCTCTTATAAAATTATTAGAAGAGGAAAAAAGGTTAGAACAAGTAGTGAGAAGTCAGTTGAAATAAAAGGAAGAAAATTGTGAGAAGTTGAATGTTGAAATTGATTCCTTAGGAAAGGAACTAAAGAAAACAACTGATCATCTAAATAGAAGCTTGAAGTTTGAAAATAGTACAAAAATATTAGATAAAATTCTCAGTCATCAAAGATCACCATTAAAAAAAACAAGCCTTGGCTATGACAATAATCAAAAGACCCTTAAAGAAGATGGAAGCTCTAAGTCACTAGAAAATAAAATTGAGGAGAAGCATGAAAGCTATGCAAATATTCTTAAAAGCTCCAGCCATAGTGGAGACAACCACAAGGAAATAAATCATGACCAACAAGAGACCGATTTCTCATTCAAGAAAGATAAGGATGAGTTTAGTAGAGGTGCTCCATCAAGAATACCCTTCACAACCAGGTATCAAATTTTTTTTCTTGGTTATTGTTTCAGTTGCAAAAATTTTGGTCATAAGGAAATATATTGCAGAGTCTATGGAAGAAATAATTATGTGAGAAACATAAGTAGAATACCTCAAAATTATGAGGATGATCACATGAACAACTGGATTAGAAGTTTTCATGGGACTATTGATAGAAACTACAATCCATTTGCTACCCTACATTACAAAGTTGAATGTTACAAATGAAATAACTATGGACACATAGCAAAAGATTGTAGAAGCGACATAATAGAACCTTCTAGACCAGTATATAAAAAGGCATGGAAGAGGAAACAAGAAAAATAAAATAAGGATGAATGTGAGCAAGCGTGGTATGCACAAAACAAAGAGCATAATGCCATCACCAAACAAAAGTAAGATACTACAAATGTTTGGAAGAGGAAACAAGAAGAAGAAGAAATGATATCCATGTTGAAGTAAGATACTACAAATGTTTGGAAGAGGAAACAAGAAGAAGAAGAAATGATAGCCATGCTGGTGAAGACTACTCTCCTAGCACAAAATGAAATCTCAAGTCACATAATCAGTGGACCAAAGTCCATAAAAGGTATGAATAGGGAAATGTATTCATGTAAAAATGAGAACTTGATGAAGGAGGCAAAATAATTTGATAATTCAAAGGATAAGGAAATACTTTTGAAAAACAAGGGACATGTAAGAGAAGGCCATGAAGTTCACAAAGACGTTGTTGTGAAGGAAACATAACTAGTCCTAAGCGATGGAAGAATCATGTTGATACAAGAAAGAAGGCAATTATTGCATCTATTTCAAGTAATGACAAGAGCATATGACAAAGAGAGCCTTCAAGCATCCAAGTAAAGAATCCATCAAGATTCAAAAATTCCACGAAGGTGTAATAAAGTAAGTTTCATAATTTATTACAGTTGTAATGAAAATGGTATAGGATAAAATAGAGAAAATAAGAAGGCTCCCAAGACACAAGTCTATGTAAAGGATATGATGAAGCATGAG
>JZKD02S1037942.1:0-13359 GCA_000966675.3 Picea glauca | reverse complement strand
AGAGAATATTCTCCTAGAGGAATATTCTCCCTAGACTATAGGAGACTGAATAATGACTAGTAAACATAGGGAAAACCTTAGGAAAAATAATTCCTAGGTGTGTGTGAAGTATATCCAACACCCCCCCTGAACATCACTATGGTGAAAATAAAGAATGGGTCCTGACAACAAGGCCATGTTAGGTGAACTCGATCTCTGTAAAACCTCAAAGTGTTCTGGTTGTCACACCAAATGACGATCGACCAATGAAACTGGATGCCCAACTCAGTGAGAAAATGTTGTAGTCACATAGCCTGAATGGTTATGTTAACTACCCCTCTGTACTATGAATCTGCTGAATATAGAGAAATAACAACCTGCTTCTTGCTCGACCAATAGATAGGCCCAGAACCAAGACTGAATGAATAACCAGATGTGGAATTTCGATCATTATTATTTCCATCCCAGTCAGAATCAATGAACTTGATGAGGTCCAATGTAGAGTATGCTACATAGTGAATCCCAAAGGTGATGGTGCCCTGTACGTATCAAAGGATATGCTTTGCAACCTTCCAATGTAGCTCATGTGACTCCTGCATGAACCGAGATATTGCTCCAACTGCATAGGAGAGGTATGGTATGGAGTGTGTGATATACACCAAGCTCCCCACTAACTATTTGTACAATGTGTTGTCCACTCGTGGAGTGCACCCGCCATCCTCAAGTCTGACTCCTGATAGGAAAGGAGTCGGGGTAGACTTGTAGTCTGTCATGTGAAATCTTTCAAAGAGATCTCGTGAATACTTGGCCTGAGACAGTTTGATTCCTGATGCATCCTAATTGATCTCGAGTCCAAGGAAGAAATGTACCAGAACCATGTCCATCATCAAGAATATGTCATGCATAATCCTCTTGACCGCAACAATTGCTGAAGTCGAGCAATTGGTGATCAACAAATCATCAACATACATAACTAGGAGTAGAACTGAATCAACCGTCTTGAGCATGTAAACATTTAGGTATGACTTACAACATACAAAGTTCTGTGACAACAATGAGGAGTCCATCTTGGCATACCATGCCCTCGAGGCCTTCTTGAGGCCATAAAGAGACTTCTTCAGTTGACAGACCAAATATGAATCGTGAAAACATCCCTAGGGCTGCTCCATATAGATCTACTTAGAGAGATCTCCATGAAGAAATGAATTCTTCATGTACATATAATGGACTTCCCATCCCTTGGTTTCCGCAATGGAAAGTGCCAAACGTAGGGAATCCATCTTCACTACTGGAGCGAAGGTCTCATCATAGTCAATGTTGTGCACCTGTTGAAAGCCTTTGGAAACTAGCATGACTTTGTATCTACTAACCTTTCCATTTGCTATGCTCTTGGTCTTGTAGACCCATCTACAATTGACAAGTTTCCTTTCTGAAGGAAGGGGAACCAAATCCCAAGTTTGGTTCTCGAGGAGGGAGTTGTACTCCTCCTACATGGAAGATTCCCAAAATGGATTTCTAGCAGCCTCGCCATAGGATTGTGGATCTGAACACTGAACTAAGAAGAGATGCTTGGGTGGCATCGGTTCAGTGGAAATGAGTGCAAGAGGAATATCCTCTAAATCAGATCGAGTCATCCTAGTATCAGCTGGATCCCCAAAAAAATCTCTTGTATCCTAAAGAGTAGTGTTGGCCCAATTGGGCCTCTACTCTGGCCTTGCATATGCATCTGCATGCACTGACTCTACATCTGACTGTACTAAATTGGTATCTAAATCCTCTGAATCCTCTAAATTAGAACTCTCATTTGAAGAAGAGTTGGCATGTGCATGGTCATCATCTCTAATAGGTGGAAGAACAAAAGTGTCTGCATGTAGCTGCTGATGTACATGCAAGATACTTTCCTCAAATTGGAAACTATGCTCAATGATGAGCCGGTTCGAGGAGAGATCAATGAGTCTATATCCCTTCACACCACTGGGGTATCCAACAAAGCTACACTCTGTGCTCTGTGGATACAGTGCCTTCCTCTTATTAGAGGGAATCCTGGCCCATGCATGAGAACCAAATATACGAAAGTGGGTCACTTCCGGTTTGAGGCCACTTCAAGCCTCATAGGGGGTCTTATCCTTGACAGATCTATGGGGAGATATGTTTTGGATTCAGGTTTCACAATTAAGTGCTTCATCCCATAATCTATGTGGAAGTGACTTTGCATGTAGCATGCAAGATGCCATCTCTTTCAAAGATCTATTTTTCCGCTCAACAACTTCGTTTTGTTGTGGAGTATAAGGAACCGTATGCTGGAACTGAATCCCGAACTCAAGACAAATATTATGTATTTCATGGTTGACATAATCCCCCCCATTATCTATTCGGAGGACTTTAATCTTCTTTCCTGACTATGTTTCAACAAGGGCTTTGAAATCTTTGAGTTGTTGAAAGACCTCAAATTTTTGCCTGAGAAAGAAAGTCCATGTGAAGCATGAGAAACCATCAACAAAAATGAGCACATACCTTGCTTTAATGATTGATGGATGCAAAAAAGGGCCCATTAGATCACTACAGATCAAATCTAGAGGAAAGGAAGCCTTCTAAGTATTTCCTTTGTTAAATTTCTCTTGAGGGTGTTTTCCAAGAACACATCCCTCACAAATTCCTTTGGATAAGTGGATGTTAGGTAGACCATAAACCATTCCCTACTTACTAATATGTTTCATATATATGATTTAAATTCCCAAACCTTTCATGCCATATCCTATTGCTTTCATTAGCATGGGTAAGCAGTAATGCATAATTTGGTTCAATAAATTTAGAAAATGTGTAGAGTCTGGATTGATGATTTACCTCACCAGTAGCAACCCTGGATTGGTTTGCATTCATATATATCCACTGCATCAGGTGTCAATATTACTCTCTTTCCGGTGCTAGAGTTTGTCATATGATACACAGAGATAAGATTGATTGAAAGTTTGGGAACATGTAGCACATTCTCGAAGCTTTCGTTTGTGAGTTCAATCTTCCTTTGCCAGTGACCTTGACCTGAGAGTTGTCCCCCATCAGAATAGGAGGACCTTTGCATGTGTCAAATGAAGAATATAATTCTTTTGTAGTAGGCATGTGGTGTGAAGCACATGAATCTACAATCCAAGCATTGGGAGAGGAGTTGATGGCAATCAAAGCATGACTAGAATTTCCTTTCTTGGGATTCTGATCTTCTGGCTTCTTCTTCTTGGTACCCTTGGCGATGTGATCTCCAAGTTTGTTTTGTTGAATTATTTGGGCCATTTGATCTATCTATTTTTACATACATGAAGATTCTGAATGGAATCCTTTATGGAAGCAAGTGCATTTCTCCCCTTTTCTTCCCTTTCCACCTTTGGATCTAGAGGCATCGTTGAAGGGTTTTGAGTACCCTTCCTTCTTTGGATTTGCATCATTACATGTGATTTACTTTTGTATTTGTCTTTACATTTATTATTTGGATGATTACTACCATATTGCACAAAAAGAGAATGTGCCTTTGGGCCTTTTATTTTCCCCATGTTGATGAGCTTGTTCTACTTTTGCATCAGAGACTCGATAAATGCCTCAAGAGAAGGAATTTTCCAGGTAGCTACATAGGTGAGCTTAACTGAATGAAATGTGTATACAAACACTGATTATTTCAGACCAAGTTTGGAGAGAATGGTAAGAACCATTTGTTTCTCCTCAGATTTAACAACCCCACAAGCCTTGAGTTGCGACAACAAATCCTTATATTTGGTAAATAAATTTTGGAGATTGTCGAATGTTTTTGGATCCAAAGTGAGCAATTCCACCTCGAGAATGTGTCCCCTCATCTCGTTCTTTTTTCCAGAAATACCTTCCATGGCGGTCCAGGCTTCATTGGGGTTTTTACAGGAGGATATGTGAAAGAGGAGTTCATGAGAAACGAGACTACAAATAGTTCCAAACGCTTCATCCATCGATTCAGATACTTGGATTTTTCTATGGCTGATGTGGGTTTGGTCTCTGTGTCCATGGTTAACCTATATAATTCTATGCTTCTAATATGCACTATCATCTTCTCCTTCCATGAAAAGAAATTGTATGATGTAAGAATTAATTCTTTTGGAAATTCCATTTTTCCTGCTGTCTTCAATATTCAATACCTGCAAAAACAATTTGGTGTGTATTTTTCCTAGAAATTCGTTAGTTATGATACCATGTAAATGTGAATGAACCTGCATAGATAAGATCTAGCTATCAAAAATAAATACACATTTTGCAGAGAAATGAGAAAGGAGAAAAACAAGAGAGAAAGAATGGAAAAAATATATTAACCAAATGAATGAATGGTAATTTACACATGATATACTTTGTATAACTCAACTAATGTGTATTGGAGGAGAAGCTAGTGCACCATAGTGGTGTTCTAGAGTGATCTGGACACATACCAACATTTACGGGAGTAAAATGCCACCTAGTCTAGTCTCAAGTGAGGATGCGATCAGGGAATTGTGAGTAATGCACTAGTCTAGTGAAGATCCCAAGGAAAATTATCATTATCTAGTGATGGTCCCAATGCTGCATGGTGATGATCCCAATGTGGCATCTAGACTGCACTCAATTGATCAAACTGAAGTGTGAACTGAAGAGAATATTTTCCTAGAGGAATAAGCTCCCTAGACTATATGAGACTGAATAATGACTAGTAAACATAGGGAAAACCTTAGCAAAAAGAATTCCTAGGTGTGTGTGAAGTATCTCCAACATAATTTACCACTATTAATATGCGACCTCTAGGGAAGAGATTTTCTACTTCTTCTTTAGAATCTCCCTTCACTAATTTTAGATGAAGAAAGTCCGTGAAGGGTCAAATTATATATATATGTGTGTGTGTATTTGAAAATTAAACATTACTATGCACAAATATTTGAACATAAGATCTTTAACCCTTTCAAAATTTTAAAATACAAGAATCTAAGATATTATGGCCTGTTTTGTGTCCTAATGCAATGATTTTGAACCATTCTTGGATTCCCCCTTATTACACCAATCGTCTTCCATGAGGTATAAATCATGTCTTCCATAATGGTTGAATGGTTCTACTTGAACAATGTTCGCAAGTGGCTTCTTATGGAACTACAAATGTCATACCACAAATTGCCACATTAATTTCATTTATGAGACAACTTAGTCCTTTTCCCTAGCTTGCAAACTTAAATCCCATCCTTCTTCATCAAAATCACCTCAAAACCAACATTTTTGTTTCCATCCACGAGTCACCCATGTGAAAACCATGGATTTCCGCGCCTTGCTAGTTTGTAACTCACGGATGCCCTAAAAAATATGTAAAGATAAAAATATTCCACATTTTAGGGTGGGTGTTTTGGTTGGGATTGTTCCCAAAATCCCCTTGGCCCGTAAACAAAAAAATAAAACCACCTCAAGCTATTGAGGGTAGTATAAAATTTCCTATGAGGGCATGAGTGAGGAGGAAATACTTGGTGCAATATTATCATGACAATTTTGCAAGCTTCCCTCATTCCTTTATCCTCTGAGTAGCATCCCTATTATGGAAACTCATTTTCCAACATTCCTTCCTCCCCTATATATGAACATAGGGTGTGTTACTATCCCTTTTGGGTCATCCAAGGAGGAGTCATATTGTAGAGTTCATTCTTGAAGGACTAGGGGAGGAACCTGGACAATTGGCTTCGAGGCAGCGTCGATGGTTAGATTCAGGTTGTAACTACCTAATCATAATATTTTCAATAAAATAGTTCTCTTTCCCTCCATACATGTGTAAATTGATTTAATCTATTGATATATGTTAGTTTACTTCATATACTTGAATTTTTTCACATTATATGTATGATTTGAATTCATAACTACCTTGTTGCAATATAGACATATTCTCTTTTTGCAGGTTGACACCAGTAGAGACCAAGAGAAAAATCAAAGGTGGAGAGCGAGGATATACATCAGATGTAGAATAAAAGGTGTGAGACATCTCCTTTCCTCATTCTCTCCTACTCTCCTCAAGGTAGTTATTTTATTATAGCATTGTTGTGTGTGAGAATATGTTCTATCTTTTACATATGGTCTCACTTTGTTGTGACATGACCCAAGGTCACATGGGAAAAATCCCATCAACAAAATTGGTGACCATACTGGGAATATTTTTCCTAGTTTGGGTTGGTTTGAGGTTTTCTTGTGTTGTCTTGATTGCTATGAGTTTCTTGTTTTATGAGCATTTCTTTCAAATTATCGTCCATCTAGAAAGTTTTTCTAAGTTTCTAGAACCCTCCTTCTAGATTGGATTTATTTTTCTTTTTCAAGTTTTATTGATCCATCTGTGCTTTGTCCCTTGATGAGTCACATATATCCACGATTCGCCCTTGTATGAAATGTGGATGTCCACTAGTCCCAGTGCATACAGTCGCGTATATGTGTAAGAAACTTGCTTTTTAAGCCTTTCTCCGTGTTATGGGAGAGTCTGTTTTGGTTATTCAGTACAATCTAAGCCTGCCAGGTCTTCTTTTTCTTTTGATTGTTGTGTTAAGTCTCTAAAAACTCTCAAATCATATAAAATACGTTTCTTAGGTTAGTATTTTGGTTTTAAGGTTTCTTAGGTGCGTTCGAAGGTCAATCATGTGTGGTTGGGTTGAGTTTCCATCTTGATTGCAGTGTTTCAATGATTCTTGACTATTTTCTTTCTTCCCCTTTATCTTCTTCCATTTTTTCATAAAATAAAAACAAAAATCACATCTCATTTGCATTTCATTTTTTTTAGTAACAAAAAAAACAAAAATACTTGTTTGTTGGTCATTCTTTTCTGGTTCCCCTGTCTCTGAACTTTTCAAGAAAATAATTTGCTTACTAGCACTTAGGTCTTTAGGCATGTTGCTTGCTTTGGTAGAAAGAAAAAGAAAATGAAAAAACCTAGTTTTTTGCTAGTTAGGTCTCTTTCTTTCTTTGGATTGTTTGCATTTTTATTTGAAAAAGAAAAAGATACTAACATAGGAGAAATTTTCATTTCAAGGTTTGAAGGATTTTTCATGCATTTTCTTTTTTGAAACTATTTTTCATTGAAGAATTAGTGTAAAGTTTTCTTTCCAGTGTTCTTATAAGTTTCAGTTTTGCAAGAGTCTCAAATGAAATTAGTTGCACTTACATATCCTTTGAGTAAAGAACAACTGCTAAAATGAACATTCAAATTTAAATGTATTAGACTGTGTTTCTAGGGTTCACAAACAAATTTAGGGTTAGGGCCTTGGATTAGGATTGGAGAGATTACTCTCCAAGGTCATTAAACAAACATAGGAGTATGAGCTAGGGAGAGTCTCAAATACAAATGTTGTATAAGTATAATCGAGAAGATCCTCTAACACAAGATTCAAACACAAGGTTGCGAAAAGGAGAGTCGAGGAGATATCCCCTCCAAAGCTTAACTGAGCATAGCAAAGAGATCATATAGTGGGGGAGTTTCCTGAAGTGATACTGACCCATCTGGCGTCATTTATCTGGAAGAGTTTCAGGCTCGGTTACCCTGACCATATGTTTGATCCCTACTGTCGACTGTACCCCCCAGACGCTGACTGTGAGTTGGTGACCTTAGTTTCTTTTCCTAGGGATCTTAGAGATGACTGCAACAATTTTCCATGGTATCTGGGGCATATTTTGTATCACACTTTTCAGTATTGTTGAAGGGTGCCCCATGAAGTGTGGGTTCTTTCACTATATAAGGATAGTTATTGGAGGTCCGAATAACTACTTCTCACTCCTTTTTTCATTGTTCCACAAGACTTAATCAACCCATGCCTCTATCTGGAAGGTCCCTTTCCACTTTTTCATTGCTTTGGAATCATGGCCTTATCCACCTGGGTTGAAGATTTGGAAAAATTGTTTTCTTATGATGTTTCTCTTAGGAATTTTTAGTGGAGTGATTCTTTGTATTGTTGTCCTTAGGTTGTGTCAGTATCATCACTTTTGGATCATTGATTCAAGGTGGTTGAATAGTCGCTCTGTTAGTCGAGAAGGACCCATGGTATTTCACTTGAAAGTGTGGAGTCGCCTCTTAGAAGGTGTGGGTTTCTATACCATTGGTTCATTAGAGTCAGTGTGATATAATTTTATGGACATGAAAAATCCCAAAAGGGACGAACCTATCCATAAGAATGATTTGGCCAAATTTCTTAAGGATACGAACCAGGGAACCCTTAACTAAGGGGATTCTTGTTCTTTTTCTTTTTTTGGAAATGTTGGTGCCCCCTTGATGGCCACTTTGAACATTCCCAGGTTGAATGTATAACTGCTGGTTTGGTTGTGGACCACTTCGAATTACCGAATTCTCATGATGCGTCTTAGATAAGAATCTTATGTCAGGGGAATTGCATGGATGTTGATCCTTTACCTTCTACATCCACAAAGTATACTCCTCTTTCTCCCTTTTCTAGTGAAAGTCTAGCTACTAGTAACTAGAAGTCTAAAAGGAAGAGGAAGAGGAAGAGTAATAAAAAGAGTTCACCAACCTATGCTAGTCATGTTGGGAACCTATCACCAACCTCTGTGAGTCATGATGGGGGCAACCAACCAACCTATGAAAGTCATACTTGAAGTAAAAGTATAGTCACTGTTAGTCATACTGGCGTTGAGTGACCAAACTTTGTTATTCATGTTGGAGTCCTATCACCAACCTCTACTATTCACGTTGGAGACGAGTCACCAACCTTTTCTAGTCACGATGGGGGAAATAAACCAACCTTTGTGAGTCATGCTGGGATAAAAGTTCCAGTCACTGATAGTCATACTAGCATAAATTTACCAACCTTTGCGATTCATGTTGGAGATCAACACCTAGCCACTACAAGTCATGCTTGGGGAAACCCTTCGACCACTACAAGGCATTTGGGGGTATTGATACTATTGAGAACCCTAGATGAATAGGGTGTAAGCCCAAGCTCCCTTGTAATATTTGAAAAGGATATCACCTTACTCATTTGTTCCCTACTATTTTCGTGGTACGAAGAGTGTGGTCCTCGTCTAAAGGCCCCTCTAGTTCTATGTCATCTTCAATTTCCCAATAATATATTCAATAATTGGTTGATGAAGTAGTCATTCCAATACAATATTCAGTCGATACCACTCTTGTTTTAGGGGGTGATGTGTCTCTTAACCATCTTATCTCACATCCTATTCAACCAAATATTGAGGAAGTGGTCGCGCCAATGCAATCTTCAGTCGATCCCACTCTTCTCTTGGAGAGTGACGAGTCTAATGAGGTGATATCACCGATGCAATATTTGGTCGATCCCACTCTTGTTTCGTGGAATGATTCATCTTTTGACTGTCTTTAGCATTTCTAGTTCAATACCTTTTGAACAAGGGGGTTTTGGAAATACTGATAGGGGGCGTGAATCAATATTTTCTTTTATCTAATAAGTAGTCCTTTTAAAAAAAAATCAACCACAACAATAAATTAACAATGGAATTATTTAAGAATAATTAATTATTTATCATTAAAAAGAATTACAATGTCCACAACAAGATGTGATTGTGAAGGACACCAATCCTTTTTAGAGCACCAACTCTAGGAGACACAAATCCACTTTCTTTTATGAGCACCTACTCAAGGAAGCTACAAACCCCTACTTCTTCAAGCACCAAGCCCCTGCCATTTTAGGCTTCTTCCTGAAGTGGACTAAAATCCTCCCTAACTCCTCCCTTCCACATTTACTGTGTGGTTTTATTTTTAATCTATCATATATTCTAGTGACTCCTCTTTAGGTATACCCAAATATCTCCCGAGTCACATAAATATCTTTACTTTTCATCCTTGGACTCTGCTCTTCCTTAGATCTTTGAATGAAAACCCACAAAGACACTTTATTTCCTTCACAAATATCCGTTTATATAGTCTTCTAAGTGGTGTGGTTTTGAATCAATGTGTCTTTTGACATTGAAACATTGCACCATTTTGATTAAATAATGTTTATCTTAAAACAATATTATTTCTAATTTGTTTTTATTCATAAATATACGTAAAGGCCTTTTAATTATAGTAATGTTTTTAATCAGGTTAACTTAATTTATAACCTTTTTCTTTTTTCTTTTCACATACCATGGGAAAATACCATGGGTTTCCAAAACCATGAGCTTGAAACCATCATTGGTAAAATCAATTGTAAGATATAAGTAAGATATACTCTTTTAAATATATAAGTAAGATATACTAGTAAGATTCACCTTCTATATATTTTTCACATGCACCTCTCTTTTACTTAACCTCTCTTACTTTTATTTATTTCAATTTCTTCTTTTTCACATTCACCTCTCTTTTAAGTAACTTTAATTAATTAATTTATTTTAATTTCTACTTTTTCACATGCACCTCTCTTTTACTTAACTTCACTTTATTTATTTATTAAAATTAAATTATAAGGGTTTTACTCTTTAACCTCATTGTCCCCTTAAAATATTAGAGTGGATATGTTCTTCTTACCATCATCTCTCCAATGCCTATATCGTGAGGAATGGCATGTGCTCCTTCTATAAGTCTAGAGTCACAACTAACATTTTATCCCTCGCTTCTTAGGGTTTGATGTGCATCCTTAGTAGTTTATTTCATTTACATAGTGACAAGTTGTAATTAGAATGGATATATCTATGTTTAAACTCCAAATCATCATCATCTACATATGGTTTCTCATTTCCATGCTCCCATGCCACTGAGGCAATGCCATGACCAACAACTAGCTCATCATCGATTTCCAACTCTACATTTATCCTTTGATCATCAATAACATATTTTCCAACATTCTCTTTAGTAATGAGTGAGTAGGAATATCAACTAGTTTTATTAGAATCCACCTAACATGCTCTTCACTTCAATATGCAGTCTCCTATAAGAAGATTAATGATTAGAATGCCCATTTCAAAGGACTCTGTACATATTTTATAGAGTTCTTCATGATATTTTTAGTTCTATCTCACCAAAAGGCCTAATATCACTCTTTGAAACCCATAAATAGTACTTTAAACAATGTTGACCTCGTTTTCCCCTTTATTTTCTAGAACATTGATTGACATGAAAGACATAGGAAATTCTTCTTTGTTTTTCTCTGAGAGGATGACTACTTCATGACTTGGCTATACATAACCTTATGCAATAATTTCATTAACATTTTCTCCATTTACTTAGTATAACAAGGTATATCAACAAAGTTATAATCTTATGAAATATATGGACCCTTTGTTGACATCAATGATCATTTATAACACATGATATCCAACATTCTCACTGCATCCGACATTCTCTAATTGACATCAATGACAACATTGCATCCAACATTCTCCCCCCTTTTTATTGATGGCAACACTCTCTGTTTCTCTCCCCCTTTGACAACAATGGAAAAGGGTGACTTTGTTTTCACTGGCTCCTCCTTGGATTGTATTGACTCCCCCTGAGATAGACCTTCCTCAAACTATTCAAAGGCTACTACATAGATCTTAGACTCAAACTGTCCTGGATTTGCAATCCACTTTTGTCATGCTGGTGTTTTTGGTCTTTATCAAATGTCTCAACAACTTGCCATATGATTCTTGAGATATATGTGTCCCCATTTTAGAGTAACAATGAAAGGCTTTGTATTTTCATCTCCCCCTATGAATAGGATTTCTACTTCTTAGACTTGGTTGGATCTTCTTTCTGCCAGAGGGATGAATCCTCCTGTAACCAAACAATCTTGCTATTGAACAATCTCTTCTCTCTTATAGAACTGTAACTCCCCTTGTCAACAATACTTTGTCTTGTTATCTTCAAGGGACTGTTATACATGGTCAAGAGCATAAGAGATGTAGTCCTTTTCTAATGTTCCTTCACATATCATCTCTTCTCTGGATAATTTAACCACACTGCTTATTTTTTGTGAGCAATGTCTTTTGCTAGGAGCCCCCCTACACTTGATGAAGTTTGGACATGTCTCCCATTCTCATGAATAGAGTTAGGCTCTTTGTATGTAGAATTTTCATATCCACTTAGTCTTGATATACTCCCCCTGTTAATGACTCCCCCCTTGAGGATCATAACTTTTCTTTTGTGTATTTCAAGTGGTTGTTGACCTATTTATGAACTCTATTTCCCTTGACATCAATAGGGTGACTTCCTTGACCATTTGACACATTCTTTCTCCTTTATGAATTCACTTCATTTTGCTTCCCATATCAACTTGCTTATCTCTGACTCTTATGTGCTTGGATTTACTGTCATCTGATTTTGGACATGGTCCTCATTGGCTATAGATTTGACCTGCAACTATCAATCTGCAACAGGAAATCTAACTCTTCTGAATACACCTTGATCACGGGACCTGATTTTCCTTTTGAAGTTTGTTCTGCCTTCAATCACTACTCGGTCTGCTCAATAAGTACTTCACAAGATCTAATCTATTATACTTCTCTTCTATGTTCATTACTGTTGTAAGTAGTCTTCATGGATCTACTCCCCATGTGACATAGCTTAGTGTTTGATTATTGAACTTTGCTCCCCTTATCAAAATTATATTAGCTCCATTTATCAACTAGATTTTCCCTTTTTAATGGAAACAAATATGCCTATATTGTAATCATCTCAACCAAACTAATTATTATCTCAGACTTTTTCCTCTCCACTTCTGTCCATTTGATCACAAGCAATCTTGAAAACGCTTCAAGCAATTCCTTTGAAATTCCTTAACAAATGAGTGGGATACTCATTAACCAAATAATTTTTCTATGGATCATAATCAGGCCTCAAACATAACAACTTATTGTCAATGTCAAATNTTTTGTTCATCCATCATCTTCCCATATTCTTTAATTCCCTCTTGGGTCTTCCACAATTGATCTTTTAGATATTGGTTTTGTTTTTCAAATTCTGAGATATTTTGTTCAACTTCTTTACCAGATTTAGTAGCATCCTTTCTCATCCTTTCAAGATCCTATTTTAAAGACATAACTTCAACATCCTTTTCTTTGATCTAGATCATGAATATTTGTTGGGTTTTCACAACTTAATCTAATCACATCTTCAGGGTATCAACATCTTCCTTTCGATCAAAATTTTATTCATGTACTAACAAGTCTCTCTTAAGTTGTTCATTTTTCTGCCTTTCCTTTCTTTACTCATCTAGGGCATTAATAAGTTCTCCTTCCAAGTCTACTATTTCTTCTTCATAGGGTTGTCCTTCATCGTATAATTTGGATTGATGAATTTCTTACCCATATAGAGTTCTTCCATCTTGTCCCAAAGTTCTTTGGCTGAAGTATACTTGTCAATTTTTCTTTTCACAAACTTGGGTAATCCTTCCAGAAGGGCATCCATTGCCAATTTGTTGTTTCTCTTTAATTATTTCTTGG